>CAUYRT010100618.1:0-23056 GCA_963574885.1 Lepilemur ruficaudatus | reverse complement strand
TTGACAGAGTAGATTTTTGAATGTAACAAGATAAGTCAACTTGAGTGGTAATATATTTTGGGAAATCAGCTCACTACAAATTGTGACTGTAAACATTGTACTGTAAATGCTTTGTAGTTTTCCCCCAATAAAAAAAAAAGAGTCCTTCTCTCCTATGTGTATGGTCCTTGAATTAGCAACATGGACACCATCTGCAGGGTTGTTAAGAATGCAGAACCTTAGGCCCCACTTATACTGAATCACAATCTGCATTATAACAAGATACTCAGGTATTTGGAAGAAGATTAAATCCTGAGTAGCACGGGTTTAATAAACTGACTCTTAGCTCTCCTCATATTGTATTTTCCAAGCCATTGGTTATAATATCAAATAGTACCTTCCTTTTAAACTTGATTTATTGCATTCTCTGGGTTTATTGTGCTTTCCTGATTCAAAGTCAGTTTTAAGAGCATTCATTCATCTTTTGATTCATTCAATCTACTCATAGTTATTAAGCATTTTCTATGTGTCAGTTACTGTTCTAGTTACTGGGGATAGAGAAATGATCCAAACAGGCCATATCCCTGACTTCATGAAGCTTTTACTTTATTGTATTTTCCATGGCAATCCTACTTTGAGATATTCTTTTTGATCTCAGACCATTGATCTTGATTTTTGGTGTAAAATGTTATGTAGCATGACAGTACAATGTTTATTATACTGAAGTTGAAGGAGCAGAATGTTTTGAGTCAGACCTTGGTTATAGTTTTGGATGTACTATGGCTTACTAGCTGTATGGTCTTAGGCAAATTCCTTAGTCTTTTTGACTCAATTTCCTAAACTATAGTATTATGGATTAATTAGTAGAATGAAATACAATGACACATGTTAAATGTCTAGTAGAGTATTTGGCCTAAGAGACTCTCAGTAAATTGGAGGAAGAATAACTCTGGTTGTTACTATTAGAACTTATGTGAGAAACAGCATGAAGTTTTTGAGACTACTTCATTAAATCCAATGAAGCCTCTATTAGATATAATGAAATTTCACACATTTAAAAAATGTACAAAAGGCCTGAATGTGGGTGGGCTGGTTCTTTCCTAAGGGCAGCAATTCCCCCTCTCTGCCTCACTCCTTCCCCTGGGTGTGGGATTCCTTGCACATGTGGAGGAGGATTTGGCAGGGGCTGAGTTAGGCTAATGCTCTGCTGGTCATGCCCCCCATGTTCCCTATGAAATCCATAAGCACAGCTGAGCACGATTCTTAGAGGGATGGCAGTGTCTCTCTGCTGATCCTACCCTGCCCTTGGCTCTGCAGAGGGCTTGCCAACCTGGGCTTGTTCATGCCCAACTTCCAAATTCTACCTCAAACATCCAATGGGGAGTCTAAAAGAGGCCAGGAAGCCTGGCTCCTTACAGGGTCATGAGTGTCAAGTAGCACGTGGACTGTAAGGTGACCACCTCACCACACAGAACTGCTAACATGCCATGGTTAACCCACCTATTATGGTTGTTCTGGCCTTGAATAAATTCCTCTGTAGTACTGTCCTATAAAGTACAGGAATTGGGTTTTGTGTTACAACATGCTATAGATATGAGTCAAAATAAACAGTTTTTAAAAATCAGCTATTTAACCTGTCAAGATTTAGTATAATACTTAGTTCTCTGGCATTACACACCCCTGAGGCATTCACTGTAGGCTAAAGGACACTGGAATATGAAAAGCCAATGGCTTGGACAGCTACTTTTACTTCAGTGCAGGGAAAAGGGAGGTAGAAATGTTAGTACATTTAGTACAATGTTAGTACAAATAGTGTGATCAGATAAAGGTGACCTCCACCTGCAGTTGCTGGTGAGCAGCCTGCTTGCTATTCAATCAAATGCATAGAGGAGGAAGACACAAGCTCAGCCAATGCTGGGAGGTCTTCATGGCTCTCCATTAGGAATCACACATTTGTGGGTGGGCATCTTGACAATGGGCATGATGTGTCAAGAAAGGCTTCTTGGGTTTGAAAAAGCACATCTTCCAAAGAGTCCTAAGCACAACCCTGACTTCATTCTTGGGACACGCCTGTGGATTAGCCAAAGGCCAAGCCAGGTCCTTCTGCTTAGACAGAGGCAGAGAGAGGGTAAGTCAGCAGGCAGGAGGAGCAGAGAGGAAAGCAGAGTGGGGATCACCTGGCCCATCCCTCTGCCCTGTCTTCTTCCTCTGCAGAGCCCTCTCCTGTCTCTCCACAGGGTCCAGCAGACTGTCGTTCTCACAGCCAGTGCCTGAGTGTCCAGCACTCACCTGAGAACCAGGCCCAGCTGCCTGGGGAAGCCTGCCTGCGCGCCTGGTGCTAGGGAAGGAGACAGATGAAGCTGTTTATTAAGGGCTCCCCTGTGCTGCTTGCAGTGTGAAGCAACAGTGTGCAGGCACAAGGGACTTAATCTTTGGGAAAGCCAAAGATAGAGGGACTCTTATTACCCCCATTTTTCACATGAGGAAACCTGCTCAGAGGGAGTGAATGAAGGTGTAAGATCACCTGGCCAGAAAGTGGTGATCTTGGATCTTGAACCCAGGTCCTTTGACTTGTTATTGAAATAGGCTCAGCAGCCTCTAACCAAGCTGTCTATGAAAGGCCAGCAGGCAGCAGAGGGTGGCCCTTGAGGACCCAATGCACAGATGAAAACTAAAAATGTGGAAACTCACACCAGAGGGGTTAGTTTTCTATAATGCTTCTACAAAAGGTGATACTTTTTTTTTTCTTTAAACTTAACGTAAGAATGTTAATAAGAGTTGTATGTTCTTAGGTCCATCACTTGGGAAAGAATTTAAATAGAATAGACTTATACCCCTTAAAACATATATGCAGCCATTGATAACTCTATGTTGGTCTATTAAATATATGATTTTTAGACAGCTTACATGTGCCATCTGGGAATGAGATTGATAATTGTGTCTGCAATGAGATACATTTATAAATAAATCCATTCATTAATAATTAACTACCATTAAGAACTGCTTGAATTTCATATCTTAGGCCAGATAAGTAGCTTATATGTAATATTACGATTTAATTTACCAGTGTCCACAGAGAGAACAGAACAATATATTCCACAGGGAGAATCACAACACTAGCTAATAATCCCTGTCTCAATTCTTTTTTTGAAGTAAATGAAGTCAACATGGCCATAATTCCTTGTTTTTGTGTATTTCCTTGTGGTTTCCCTCATCACTCCTCAGTTTTCATGTAAAAGTTCCTGCTCAATTAAGTTCATGTCAACTAAAATGCTGCATTCTCCTACCCCACCCCCATAGCCATCTCCTTCTGACCTTTAGACATTCCCTATATGAATAAAGCCTTCAGCACCTCAGTCATGGTCTTCAGCTCCTCCCCAAGTATCAGCATCATTCTGAGACTTCAACATGCCAAGAAGACCCCTAGCCAACTTCCTGGCCTCACAAGGCCTTGACTTCCTCAGAAGGCCTTCTGTCCCCTGCCATCTCAGTCAGCTCTTCCCACCAGGGCCACTGCCCACACTGTCACCATTAGAAACTGCTCGTCTCTGAAATTACTGACGTAAACTTCCTCATGCCAACCCCACCTTCTGTCCCTCCAGGGATGCTGGGTGTAGTTTTCCTCCTGCAGAAAGCGATCCATGCTGATTATAGGGAACTGCAGCTTGGTTCTTGCAGGGCAGGAGCAAGTCAGCTTCCTGTGTCTATTGAAGCTCCGAGAGTTCTTTTCTCTAGCCTTGGTGTTCATTAGGTTTTGCTCTTATGGGCCCTACTTGATTATCCTGTTGGCCTGAGTGTCTAAAGATACCCGTCCTCATCCCCTACCACACACACACACACACTTTTCCCATTCTCCAGCCTTTCATTAGTCAGGCAGCTGCTTTTGTGACTCCTAAACTTTGTGATCGTTGGTGACATTGGTCCTGATCAGGTCTGGGCATATAAGTGTTCATGGTAGCAACCTTCTAGTTTTCTATTTGACTTTAACATTGTAGAAAAATAAATGTGGGTTTCAATGGAACACTTTTACCTTGTATAAAGCACAACACTCTAGGTTCTCTGACACTAACCTTGCATTTGTCTTTGAGCTAATTTACACAACTTTGTAAGTTGTAGGTCACTGGTAGTCATGCTCAATATTTCGTCCAGTGGAGGTTCAATAGTCTCCTCTCACATTTTAATAAAACCAGTTTTACCTTCATTTATATGTCCATTGCAATATCCCTGACCAATTTTCTAGTGTCTATTCTTTGTATCCTTTTTTGAACCAATTATAATATCTGCCCACTTACTGATGAATCAAATAGAATCATTTAAAAGGTGTTCATTTTATATATGTATGAGTGTCATGGTTTTACTATGTTTGAAAAATATTTTTAACTGCTTTGTAAGTCACAATGAGATAGATTCGCCTGTCAGATCCAGGTAAACTTTGATGACAGGGAAGTGCAACTTGTATATAGTTAGAGCCCAGATGTGTCTTTCCTTGGCTCTCTTTAGGTGAATCCAGAGCACCAAGAGAGCACTGTTGGCTCTTTATTTTTGTAGTTTTAATTTTTATCTCTACTAATTTTGTGTTTCTGTTTTGTTTTGATTCATTTACAGTCAGTAAGTTATTCCCCATTGTTAGCAGCAATGGTTGGAAACTTGATTTTAGGATCTGCAATTTGGAGATCACTCTAAATAGATTGATGGTTTATAGAAATCCAATGTCTGTTGAGTGAGAAACAACAGAAAATATGTTTTTTTCAGTCTTTTTTGTTGTCTATTTTTGAACTCAAATCAATGAAGAATTCCACTCCCGCTGATGGGGGAATAGCTCTTTCATCTGGACCAGCGAGTTTTTCTGTTTCTGTGTTGACTCTTGACCCAGGCCTGAAATTGCAAAATTGAACTATAAGTTCCATTTCTCTGTGCCTGTACATCTATGTATCTATAATTCAAGAATGCCTTCCCCTCTGATTGTGTGACTGTATAATGTTTTCCTATCTCCAGAATATAATAATATATTATATTATAAAGTCTCTTAAATTAAAGGAGTTCTATTCTGATTGACATATCTAAGTATTTGCTTATATAAATGGATTTTTCCTAAAATTTATCTGAAATTAAGGAAATTAAGCATAAATAGGATATAAAGGAAATTCTAGTACTTTAAATGTACTAGAATTTTATATATATATATGATCTCAAAGATACCAAATCAGAACCATAATACAAATTCAACTGCACATAATTTAGGTAAATATTTGACAAAAAAGACTAGTTTAATTTTAGAATTTAATGAAAACAGCTATATCTTCTTTGATGTGTCAGTGTTAAACAGAATAAAGGTATATTTTTTTCTACTTGGGTATGTTCTTCTAATAGTGTGTAGATTTACTCATCACCTCAACTAGCGTTACTTCTAGTTATTGTTTAACATTATGAAAAATATAAATTTATGTTTAACCAAATTGAACCATTGTTGTGACAATCTTATATTTCCACAATGATAAGATTTAGGAGAATGTCAGCTGGAAGAAAATTTCCAAGATGTTTAGATAAACCTTAGGTTGATATTATATTTAGTTAATTGAAGGACATTAATTGGAGACCTAGATCATTTCTATGTAAGATAGAATAGCGAAGAGTTGATTATTAAGCGTAATTTGAATTTATGTACTTTTACTCTTTACTTGCATATGCTACAGAGAAGCTAAATCTTTGAGTCTGTGAATGTACATGTTCATTTCTGTTATGTAAAGAAATTGTGTAGGGGAACTGTGCTAGTTCACCAAAATTACAAACTGTTCACAATTATCCATCCTTTAGTTTTCTCTGTGAAATGAATGTGACTTTGCATGAAAGTTATGTTTAATATATCTGAATGAGACTCTACTAAGGAGTCTCAAGATAATGAGATGTGTTTTGGTTGATTAAGGGGTAAAAAGAGGACACTCTTGTCTATAAATGAAATGACTTTTGTCCAGAATGAGAAAGAGGGTGGTGAAGGGCAACACTGAGCATATAAAGAGTTCTGTAGAAGTTTCCCAGAAAGTGAATCTGAAAGGGAACACAAATTTGGGTTAAAATTTTGCCAAACCTGCTTCGGTTTTGATGGATTTATTCACAAGATTTCCAAAAGGATCTGTGGCTCCTTTAGAATCAAATACTATAGTGATGCAACCCTAGAATTTGGTTTATTCTCTCTGAAAATGACAGTTTTCTTAAAGTATTCATCTGTTCTTAATAGGAGGTTATAAAAATTTGTTCTTCACCTTAGAGGCTAATTTGCCCAAATACCAGAGATGCTATATCTTACCAGAAAGACATTCCATACTGTGTTTTTGACTTTGTCATGCCCTTGATTATTTTCCTTAAAATATAAGAAATGACAAATATTCCTCATTTCTGAAAGTGTTAAGGATTTTTGTTTTTATAAATACCACTTTGATTAATAGGTAGCCAAGTCACAGCTATTCATATTCTAAGGCACCCATGATCCCATCTTAAGCGCTCAAATCTCCTAGCAAATTTTGATTTTTACTTTCCCCAAATCGAATCCTTAATGGAAAATGAAATAAAAAATATAAAAATTTCACAATATTTTTGGCATCTAAAATTTACTTTTTCGTTCTTTTTTTTATTATTTTTTTTAAATTTTTCTTTAAGATTTCCTAGAAGATCTTAAAGATTTCCTCCTGGAAATTCACAGAGATTTATTCTTTTGCCTGATGGCATGAGATGTGATAGAAATAAATAGGTTTATTTGTTATGTTACTATTGATGAGTTTCATAATTGTCAAATTAAAAGAGGTGCTACTTAGTAGTTAGGACTACTCTGAATTTGCATATGTCATATAGGCATCATTTGTGAATGAATGAGAGAGATCATTTATTAAAAGATTTGTTTGGTAAAATTTGGATTCAGCAAAAAGGCCACACTTGGGGATCCAGAAGGCCACATGTGAGCCCTAAGGCTAAAGGTTCTCCACCCAGAGTAGAGTTTAAGAATAACGTTTTCAAATTGTTAAATATATATATATATATATATATAAAAGAATTATAGGAGATGACACTGATCATTTTTGGCAGCCAAATCACATAATGGAAATGTTTCCAAATACACCATTTTCAAAATGTTCTCTCATAGTAAAGTTTACTTTTTTTAAAAAAATCTATGTTTTCATTATTAAAATTAAACCTCTACTTTGAATAGACAGAATGTGTGTTATTTACTTCTTAATTTATTATCTTCTAGGAAGTAAATCACTGGCCAACAAGGTGGCAACTTTTGAACACTCATCTTTTTCATGAAAGGAAAAAATACATAATACATATTCATGTTTAAATGTAACAACTCTTTGAAGTACTTTGTAGTGAAATAATCAATAAACCTCCATATGGCCAGAAAGATTTCCATGGTCACTCTTCATTTAATTGCTGAGTATTATAAAGATTTATAGATTTTATAGATTTTTAAGGTAATTAAATCCATAAATCCCTTTATTTGGTCAATATCTTAAAATATGCTAAAGATACACAAATGATGAGGGTGGCATTTTCAACCTCTTTCCCCTTTCAAATTCTTACTCTCCCCTCTGGAAAGCTGGTGCAATGTGAATGTCTTATACGTGTCTGATGTGGACTGAGTGAGGATCAGAATCAATCTATGTATGAAATATCAGCAAAGCTTTAATTGTTTTGGTAAAAACAAATAAAAAGTAAAGTTCTAAAGTTTTGTTCTTGTATTCCAGTGGCTTGACATGTATGCCTTATTTTTTGGAAGTTATGGAATAAATTATTACTTTTAGATGTTCACTTTCCAGTTCATGTTGGTGGTAAATTAATAAGAGTTTTTGATACAATAGGAATGTGCCATATATAAGCCATTTTTTAGTATTGCAGCAACGTAAACTCTTCAGACCATAAGCCCAAACTGAGAATGAAATGGAAAGTGGCTTTTGAACACTAAATTCACAAGTCTTCCTATAGAAGATGCTGCTGGTTGTCAGTCGTATTCCCCAGCTTTGTCCTTCCTAACACAACCAATATTTGTTCAGGATCCACCCTCTTCTGTTTAGCCTTGTACTTTCAGGATGGGTGAACCCTTCCCCACACCCATGTCAACATGTTCTAAGCTAACTCACTCCCGATGTCAGTGATTTATTTTGGAATGGATTATGATTTGGCTAATGAAATGAGAGGCATAAGTCTATGGGATTCTATAGGAGTCCCCAAAAGTCTTTAGAAGATGCTTCTGTGCAAAAATTTCCTAAGTCTTAAACATGCACACATACACACACACACACACAAAGAAGAGAATGGTCTCTTTTACTGTTTTGTATGTTATCAAAAGAATGTGATACCTGGAAATGCAATAGTCATCCTGCAACTGGGAAGCAAGGTAATTAACAGGTGAAGAAGGCCAAAGTCATAAGCTGGAAGGAAGGCACCATCATGTCTTTAGAATTATAGTTATATACATATTAATAACTTTCCTTTATTTGTTTAAGTAGCTGAATCTAGATTTTCTGTTTCTTGTAATTTATAACCTGCTATCATATACCTATCTATACATAGATCATATATTATTACATGGTAGGGCTTCACTCGTTGTTGTTGACTATTACTCACCAATCTAACTTTTAACAAATTTACCTGTCTGGTTTTCCTACACAGGGCACTTTCAAACCAGGAATCTTTAAGATTAATGTCAGGTAAGAGGCTATTAGAGGAAAGCAAATGACAGTGGGAGATGTGAAAGCTGACAGGCAACCTTTGAAGGAAGAAGAGGCTAAAAAGGCACAGGACTGGGAGATATACAATGATACCATAGTGCACAAAATGGATGCTCATTATTATGACTTTAAGACATCAAGGAAAAAGTTGAATTATCCTTTCTATATAAAGACTATGAAGTATATATTTTATAAAGATATCCATCAAAAAGTCTTAAAATGTATTAAATGTGTAGTGTTGTTTGATGGAATAAGTTAGGTAGAATGTTGACTGACAGGATATCCTTTATTTTTCCAACATCTAGCACAGAGAAAGGCATGAATGAGATACTTAACATTTTGTTAAATGAATAAATGAATGAATTTGGAGAACAGATGATATATAATTATAACTCACTTCTATTTTTCACAGTTCTATAACTCATCTGACATCTACATAATGACTTTTAAATATCTTTCTCCACTTAAGGTTTCCATGATTTCTACTCCCCTAATTTATCTTTTTTTTGGGGGGGGGGTTGATATTTAAGAAAACACATTGCAAGGAAGTTTTGAAGGTTATCCACTATAAGTTATACATAGAAATACACCTGAAAAATTTTGAATTTCTTGTCAAATTTCATTCATGTAGCAAGATGGGATTTCAGGGTCCAAATGAAAGGCTAAGAAGGAAAAAATGTTAAATCAATTCATATCAATGGTGCATGGGGTGGGGAGTAATAAGAGACAGCCCTCCTAATAGGCAGGCAATAAGGAGGTAAAATGTCTATAGAATAATTTAAAAACAATAAGAAAACTGATTAATATTTAATCTACGTTTTATCATCATACACCAACAATTCTATACAATGTATGTGATAAAATATTTCTCCCTCCCAAAATATTTTGTTGCTATAAGTTCTGCACAATTCATGTGGCTACTGATGAATTTTAATAATATTTATGTGAGCTTCAAATTAGCCCATTTTTATTACTTATCCATAGATAAACATTTAATTCTACATGGCCATTAACTTGAAGACCTCCCAATTGCACAGTTGATCCCCAACACACAGACTCAACTACATGCATTTATTTTCAGAGTAAATTCGTAATAGTTTGGAATGGTCTGAGCTGACTTTGGGAAAAGTTATTGTATCCCATCCAGTGGTACTAGACTTTCTTTTTCTTTTTTTGTTTTTAAGCAGGAGATTCAATATAAACAGTGATGGCATAATAATTTTAAAGATGAAGAAATAGAACATGAGTTACTTCAAATTTGACATTGTATGTGACCCCATTGGGTTTTTGTGTTTAAAAGTTAAAACTGTGGAACAGAATGTGAACTATAGGGATAGCATTTTTGTTTGGAAAGAGTGTGGTTTTGATATGTGAAATATGTTACTGAATTTGAAAAATGTGTTCAAAATGGAAATTTCTTTTTCTATTTTAGTTTTGAAACTAAAGAACAAATCCAGAAAATAATGGCTATCACTGATTTTTGTGTGATTTTTTACTGACACTGATTTTATTATATTTAGAAGAAAGAGGTGTTAAAATATAATCCAAAATAGTCAAATACTCTAGTTGTGTCACTAGGTCATCCCTCCTATGTAACACACACACTGTTAAAGCATGAATTAATCTTGTTTATCATGGTAGTCAACTTTAAGTACCAAATAAGCTAGGTAACAATTTTCCAGTAACCATGAATCAGTTTGGGAACCAGCAAAAGGATTATAGTGAGCCTCACAATATATAGACAATCTTCCAATAAATCATGGCACTGTAATTAAGTTGAACCTGTAAGACTCTCTGCTATTCACTTTCTACATTGAAATGATTATGTTCAAGATCAAATATGAACAAACATTTACCAGTAGATGATGAAATGGATATGACATGGATAGGTTAATGACATCAAATATGTCTTCTTTGAGGAAATTCATTCTCCAAATGACGTTAGTGATGTTAAACTTCCTAGAGGCATTTTTCATTTTGCTTTCAGGAATAAACTGTATCCTGTCATCTTACTCAACTTCTCGGCAACATTCATCATAGGACTCCATGTTTCTTTTTCATGGGACACTTCTCTGGGACTTAGTGGTTCCACAGTCTTTCTGTTTTTCTACTGCCTTTGTGGCTTTTTTTCTCTGTCACCTTTGCTGACTCAGATTTATCTTACTAGCCTTTCCATATAAGAGTTTGTCAAGACTATTTCTTAGACTCATTTCTCATCTCATTTTATATTCTTGTCATAGATAATCTCATGCATGCTCTTGACTTCAACCGGTGTGTATGATTGGACGGGTTCAAAATTTACATCTCCAGTCTCTCTGTGAGCTCCATATAGCCACTAACAGGTGGAGATATCTACCTGACTGTTTCAAACTCAGCCTTTCTGTTTCAGTTATCTATTGTTGCATAAACATAATAGCTAAAACAGTGAAGATGCATTATCTTTCACAATTCTCTGCATTAGCTGGGTAGTTTTTCTGCCCCACAAAATCCTTTGCTTTAGCCAAGTGCATATAGCTATAAAAATATTGTTAAGTTTTAGAAGTAGAATAGCTATTGCTACCCTAAAAGGAAGTTTGTAAAAAAAAAAAAAAAGAAGAAGAAGAAGAAGAAGAAGAAGAAAGGAAAAGAAGGAAGGAAGGAAGGGAGGGAGAAAAAAAGAGAAAGGAATATAATCTAAAAGCAACTTTTTAAAATAAGAGGAGGAATATAATTCAGCAATAAGCATCATTGATACTCTATTGTATATGAGCTTTATTAGTGTCTGAAGTGAGAGCTGCTGTTAAGCAATCCTACTTTTATCTATCAATAAAGGTACATTTAAAAAAGAGAGATTACAAACACATTTTAATTATAAAAAAAATTTCTTCCATGAGCTACCAAGTTCAAAGTACTATTGCTTTTCTGTAATTTATGCTAGTAACCTTGGAATCATGGTTTGGTTGGTTTAACCCTCTCTTTTTGTACCAATTGAATCATTTATCAAGTCATACGGAATCTTCCTATGTGTCATTTCTTCCATCAAGTCCTCCATTTTTATTTCTATGCCACCACTCTGTTCCATTTCCTCTTTATTGCTAATCTGAGGTACTATGGAAATCTCATAAATGCCCACCCTAGATGCAAGCTATTTTATATATTAAAGTAATTACACAGATTCTCCATCGCTTGTGTAATATAGCCCAAACAGCTTCAAGTGACATTGAGTGTCCTCTTCAAATTGTTGTTTTAACTTTATTCCTAGCTCATGCTATCTCATACACAAACTCTCCTATTTGGCCAAGTGGATGGTTTTCCTCCTTTCAATTGGTCTAGCTATTTCCCTCTTGAATTGTTCTTCCCTTGTATCAATTTTCTCAAATCCTGCTCTTTTTTGTGTCTTGGCTTGAGTACCATCTTACATCTTTCTGGACCACCCCAGCCCTCAATGATCCTCTGAGTTATCTGTGTTCCTCTTGAGCTCAGAGCCAGTTGACTTTTAGCCTAAACCAACTTACTATTTTTTAATGTTCCACGAGTCTCAAATTAAATAATAAAGTCTTCTGGGACAGATCAATCTTTTGTGCCTTCAGTAATTAATCATGAATAGATGTTCAACATTTTTTTTTTACTTTTGAGGAGAAAAATTAATGGTCTCAAATTATGTATCTCCTTTATAAAAAGCCACTGTCTGCCACCAAATTTATTGGAAATCAAAGGAAAGGCATAAGAACCTGGTTTTAGAAAGAACCAGAGATAGGACAGATCTGGGGATCCAGGTACCAAGAATCTCTCAGTCTTCTTAGGGATTGACCAAAGAGATGAATGAAATCCTACCATTTTTTTTCGTTTTTCTGACACACATTTGCAAGTATTCAATTTGAAGAGAGAGTCTATTGGCAGAAGTTGAGCCACACACACATTCTTTTAGAAGTATGAAGGGGGATGGCTGTGGTGAAAAATTGAATGTCTTTGTATCAAGACTATCTAATGAGAGAGAGATAATTCCCCAAAACAGACTTTGGAAGCTATTATTAGAAAAGAAGGAAGCAAATGCTGGGCAGGCATATAATTCTTTATTTATTTCAAATGATATGACTTATCTGTATTTAATATATTCATACCCTGACAATGGTAGAGACTAACTTAGAAAACAAGCTGGCTTAGTGCCAATAGAAAAACTGATATTGATTTGGTTGGAATGGTTGGACGTGGGAGCACAGGAACAATTTAAAAGCTGTTTGGGATTCTTCATTATGGCCAGAATTACTTTTAAGATACAGTATTTCCAGCAGACAATAAATTAATTTGCATTTCAACCGTTTCTATAACTGTTAAATTATTTTTGTTTCTAAGAGACTACAGTGTTTTAAAATGCTAGCTAGCCTCTTGGGAATTTCTAAGAAAAGTTCTAGAAATTAAATCTCTTGGGTAATGTGTGAATAACAGAAAATGATCCGATGTTTTCCAACCAAAGGATAACTTTCTCTAATCTTAAAAACCAGGGCAAGATGTCATCATTTTACTATTAATATTAACCTGATCCTATTTAACATTGCAATAAAGCAGTGGCTGAGTAATATTTTTTAAGTCAAGTACCTCTTTGAGATACTGATGACTGCCATAGTATTCTCTCTCCAAAACATACATTTGCAAAACTACACACAATTTTGCACACAGTTCCAGAAGATTCATATGTCCCAGGAGCCCATCAATGGGTACCAGATTTAAAACCTTTTTATAAAAAATAGTATATTAGAACTACAGTAAAAGGGCACAGGAGATGGGATAACTGTTCTGAATAAGAATATGGACTTTTGATTTTTGGCCAGATTTTTCTAAATTATCTCTCAGCCAATACCTGGTTACATTCCTGCATTATATAGCAGCAAATTGCACTAAAATGGAACCAGCACCAGGATCCCAGACTCTATCACTCTTCCTCTACCCATCTCCCTTCTGCAGTATGTATTAGATAAGAAAATTTTTAGTAAGTTTCTGAGGCTTGATCCTGATTTGATTTTGTACTTTACCAATAGTGGTCCTTAATTATTACTTAAGAATTACTTTATGAATTGGAAATAATTAGAGATGTAAGCTACAGTTTATTTTTTAAATCTTTTGGTGGCATGCTGCCTACCACTTTCTCTCTGTTTATTTTCAAAATTGTAATTTGAGTGATTGGCTCCTAATTATTCAGAAATTATTTACTGAACACTTAGTATGTACAAGAAACTGTGTTAGATATTGAGAATACACAGATGAGTAAATCATTTGTATTAATACTTTCTTGATTTATTGTCTTTTAAATTCACCACATAATTCTGTTAATTTGTCTCTTTTAAACCTCTGTTTACTGGCTTAAAATTTCTTTTACTTATGCTTTCTGAAGTGGATCTTATAAATCAGCCCTATCAAATAGAAATATAATGCCAGCCACAGCATGTGATTTTAAATATTCTAATAGTCACCTTAAAAATCAACTCCTAAGAGACAGGCTAAATTAATTTTAATAATACATTTTGTTTAACCCAGTATTTAAAAATACTATCATTTCAACATGTAATAAATATGAACATTTATTGATAGAGGTTGTACTAGTTTGCAGTCCCACCAGCAGTGTATAAGTGTTCCTATTTCTCCACATCTGCACCAACATTTCTTGTTTTGGGATTAGTATGGAGATACCTCAAAGAACTGAAGTATAACTATCATTTGATCCAGCAATCCCACTACTGGGTATTTACTCAAAGGAAAAAAGACATTCTATAAAAAAGATATATGCACTTCAATGTTTATAGCAGCACAATTCACAATTGCAAAGATGTGGAAATAACCCAAGTGCCCATCAATTCATGAGTGGATTAATAAAATGTGATATATGTATACCATGGAATACTACTCAGCCACAAAAATAGTGAACTAATACCCCTTGTATTATGGAACGGGAGCCCCTTCTACTAAGTGAAGTATCACAAGAATGGAAAAACAAACACCACATGTACTCACCATCAAATTGGTACTAATCGATCGACACATATGTGCACATATGGAAGTAACATTCATTGGGGATCGGGCAGGTGGGAGAGGATGGGTAATTTCACACTTAATGGGTGTGGTGCGCTCTGTCTGGAGGATGGGCACACTTGTTGCTTTCACTCAGGTGTTACAATGGCAATTTATGAGACCAAAGCGTTTGTACCCCTGTAATATTCTGAAATAAAAAATAAGAAAGGAAAAAAAACACTCATTGATGAGATATTTTATATATTTTTATACTAAGTCTTCAAATCCAGGCCACATTTCAAGTCCTCACCAGCTACATGTGACTAGTTACTACCCTATTTGGCTAGATCAGGCCAAACTATTCAACTTTAACTACGTGTTCTTCCTCTGAGGGCTTCAGTTCCTCAGCATTTCTCATGCAGAGCTATTTGGCTCCTTCTCAGATGCTGTCTTTAAAATTCAATACCTAGTTTGCCGACTCGAGGCGGGGGGCAAGGGCAATATACGTAACCTTACCATTTGTACCCCCATAATGTGCTGAAAAAAATCCAATATGTATTCTCTTCCTACCCAAACTGCTTAATAATGTTTTAAGTCTTTAAAATACTGTTACCATGAACTATCTGCCTAGGAGGGCAGTGAAAGGTTATAAATTCAACAACAACAACGTTTTCTATAAATGATAGAACTGAAGGGGATAATGGACTTAGGTCACTCAAACTTTGGGTGTAGTAGGACAGATGGGAGAGGCTGATTTTTAAAATACTATGTTACTATGTTATGGAAAACTTATTTGTCATCTGCTATGCTAAAAATTAGGACTGAGGATCTTCTGAGAGATTTAACTCATCTGGGATAATTATATCAGCTGACAAATGCACATACAGTGCCAATGGTCTACTTGTCTTATTTGCTCAAACTTTCAATTCTTAGACAAAACACCAGATTCTCAAGGTAATGTCTGTGTCCCAGTTGAGACTCTGGCGTGCACAGATCTGTATTGTGACAGCTCCCTTTGGTGCTTCTGTGACCCAATGAAGTGGAAATAAAGATGAAAGATTTGTAGATTTTGAAAAGTAGTTTTAACTAATTAAAAAGTTGATGTTCTAAAATTATTTCTATTTTATAGTATTTAGGGCTTAAACAACTGAACAAAATGTTGTAAACTATTTAACTCACTTGACATCCTTCTGTGGATTCTGAATGGGAAATATTAATTGACTATACTAAAAAGAGACATCATGTCCCATTCTCTTTAGTAAAAAAAAAAAAAAAAAAAAAAAAAGTCCAACACAAAAAAGGCCTACCTTCTTTTATTTGCATGTGTTGTTTATATTAGTATAGATAAAGTTTCTCCATGCAACTAGGAAAGGAACCAAAAAATGTGTTCTTTCCTTTGAAAGCTGCCTAAATACAAATCTGTTATTCTTCTGAGCAAAGAATGCTGTCTGTACCACAAAAAAAAAGGTTATTCTAAGCAGGGAGAAAACACAATAGATTGTCTCTTTTGTTTTTTGTTGTTGTTTTTTAGGAAACAAAGGAAATACTTTCTCAAGAATATTCTGCACAAGAATATCATTTTCAAAGTTCTCAGAACTCCAAAATACTTGTTGGAATGTGTACATCTCAATATATGCATACACATATAGACATGCACCCAAAAGTGCCCTTCTAAATTAATCACTACCTCCAACAATCCAAAGATTATCATTTATTCTTTAAATGAATGGTGCAAAATATAAGTGTATATACAAAAAACACATATAGCTCTTCTAAATGTAAGTATCTACCCAAGGAAAACATAAGAAAATCAATGTCAATGTAAATTGAATTCTCCTTCCAGAAAAGAAAATGTAGTGTAGCCTTGCTTGGTATTATGACTTTTCCAAGGAGCTACTCTATATGGTTTGACAGAACACTATTTCCACCCAAAATACACATCACTCATGAATTTAAGATCCAGGAAATTTTTCAATCCAAATTAAGCTGGAGAAAAACAAATGATTAAAAATAAATACTATATACCCAAAGTGTTATGTAGCATAGCATTTTAATCATATAAGAATAATATGTATCCATTTGTGTTTCTCCCTCATAGTGAAAGCACTATTTGGAGCTGGAATCTTGGAAAGGAAGGTTCTGAGAGAGTTCTTGAAGTGGAAGTTGGGGAAGACAGCTTAGGAATCATACTTATAAAAACGTGTGATTCCAATATCCTATTTCTGTTCTTTGTCTCACTGCTAGATTGTGGGCAATGAATGATATGCCTTGAATCGATGGGTGTTAAAGGTGCTTGCAGAGATCATAACATGCTGGAGATCACACATGCAGCTTTGGTAGGAACAGGAAACAGGGTCCCTACAAAATTATCACTGTGGATACTGGAGCAGAAGATGAGAAAACTCATCTTTGTGAGTGAGTCCAGGAGGTGCAAAGTCTTCAGGATTTCTTGTTTATTTCTATACACTGGTATAGCTATCAGTGTTAGTAACATAATGTATTGTGTCATGTTACTTCAGGGTCACTAGATTTCCATCAGAGACCTGATTTGGAGGGAACAATATGAATGAGTACAACTTGAGGATCCAGGAGGAATGCTTTAGGAAAGCCAGGCAAGTGGGAGTGGACGTGTAAGAGGATGTGTAAGTCCACCCCAGAGCCCCTGACATGTGCACTGAACTTGCCACAGCAGACAACGCTGGGGAACTCTATTTAGGGTGGCAAAGCCCAAACTAGGTGGAACATCACTTGAAAGGTTAATAGACCCATCGGTGTTGTCCTATTTACCTGAACTGTTCTAAGGGCTTTTTTTCTGATTTCTCTATTACCAGTTTCTCTATTTGGAAGTCTGTCTTTTAAGCTTAATCATTAATTGGATAGCCATTAATTAATCATCTATACACCAGGAAGTATGCTACATTTTCCTAATAAAAGAGTAAGAACAAGTCCCTGTCCTCTTGGAGCTGCCAGTCCAAACAATTCCAACAAAATGGGAGAACTGCGATGAGGTATGTAGGAGCATGTAGCACAGACGCCCTGATTGAGCATGGACTTCCTGATCAGAGTGAAGTCTGATTATCACTCTTTTAGTAATGCCAGGATTGATCAATGGGCAGCTGATGGCAGCCTGATTCCTGTATTATAAAATCCCTCAATTAGTCTAAAATTTCACAGGACTTAGTGATTCTGGATAATAGTTTCTTTCTTTTTTCTTACTTTAGGAAAATATGAGAGTACAAACATTTTGGTCACATTTTATATCTTTGCCTCTCCCTAACAAGGGTTAGAGGCATGCCCCTCCCCTCCACAATGCTCACCACATCCCTCAGATAATAGTTTCTTAAAAATTTCTTAGGAAGATTTATTTGGGGCAAATGAATAGAGCATAAATTCAGCTTATTCTAAATACTAGGTCCTATGTTGGTGCTAGTTATACAAAAATAAGTAAGGTACACGTGGAAGAGAAAGTGCAATATGAGAAATGTGCAGGGCTAGATGCAAAGTCCTCTGGGAACACAGGGGAAGCAAGGTCCCTAATGACAGCAATCTCTGGTGAGTCAATGAATCTCTGGCAGTTTATTTGGGTCAGTAGCTGTTAGTTATCATGAATTAGCAAGCAGCCAACAATGGGGCTAGGCAGCTTGAGTTCCTGCATTTCAAAGCCAGCCACCAAACAAACTTTCACTAGAGGCTTGATGAATCATACTTTCTGGGTTCATCCTGAAATGACTCCATCATTATTTTCTTTTTCTAAAACTAAATTCACGTGTCTGCAATGGACAACCCTGCTTCAGCCTCTTGAAAAACAGGCCAGGATGCTATATGGTAATGCACTAGTGGATTTGTTCCTTTAGTGTTCCAAGAGTTGTTTGCATCAGTTATTTAAGTAAGAATACTCTAGGCAGTACATTTCACCCCTTAGATCCCCACGAATATAGTATTTCAGTTGAAGAACTATTGTCCCTTGCCTGTTTTACTGCTCCCAACATTGAAGTTTGATGGAAAGAAATCAGCTCTCAAATAAGAATGGTGTCACCTGCTGCTGGTTTAGCAGCACTGCAAACCATGGATTATGCAGATTACATAAAGACCAATCTCTCTACTTAGAGCAGAGGAAGAAAGACCGTATTTTCCCACTGGGTGTTATATTCTAGAGTCAACCATTTACTTAATTTTCCAAAGAATACTGCAAGAGAATACTGAAAGTTTTTTCTAAAATGTAATAGAATACCGAAAATGTTACCTAATAAGAAAAACCAAAAGAATTCATAACTAGCCCTAGAATTATTCTCTTAGGATTTTAATATTGCATACAAAAGTGCATTTAAGTTTTTTTCTACCCCCAAGAACTCAGGAATTTATTTCCTTTCATACTGAATAATTATCCTATGATAAATAATACTTTTAAATATTTTACTTTTGTAAAGTAGTATTTTTCATGTAATCCTATCTGGATTAGTTTCTTGTAGCTGCTGTAACAAGTTACCACAAACTTGGTAGCTTAAAGCGACACACATTTATTTTTTTTTTTCATTTCTGGAAGTCAGCTGTCCAAAATTAGTTTTACTGGACCAAAATCAGGTGTCAGCAGGGCTGTGCTCCCTCTGAAGCCTCTAGGGGAGAATCAGTTTCCTTGTCTTTTCCAGCTTCTAGATTTGCATTTCTTAGCCCCATCTTTCGTCCTCAACATAGCATTTTGCTTCAGTTGTCACATTGTCTTCTGTCTCTGTAGTCAAGTCTCTCTCTGCCTCCCTCTTATAAGGTGATTTATGATTAAATTTAGGCTCCTCCTGTATAATCCAGGATAATCTGCCTGTCTCAGAATCCTTAACTTAATCACATCTAAAGAGTCCTTTTTACCTTATAAAGTGACAGAGGTTCCAGGGATTAGAATTTAGATATCTTTGGGGGCCATTATCGAGTCTACCATGCTAGGTAATTAAACTGTTATCCTAATCTGAAGTAGCCATCTCCTCATATAATCCAGCTCCTTTGGTCAATTCAAGTTGTTCCAATTTTTTCTTAAATACATTAGCTGTCAAATTTATAAATTATTGCAGATGGAATTGTTGTAGATTGATAATGTACAGTTTGTTGAGTTACAACAAACAGTATCTCTTTTAGCTTTTCATAAAATTTTGACACACAGAATAGTCAGCTGAGGAATGTTTCAGTGACTTCTGTAACACCTTATTGAATATTCAAATTGTCAGCTGTTATGCTGTTAAGTGGTCCTTATGGAAAAATTCATGTGTTTTTTAAATCTACGCCCCTTAGATTTAGTGCTTGGATTTCTAAATCCTGATGAACTAATATATAACTAGAGCTATACAGCTAATCCTGATATTTAAAAATTTGTCTTGGCTTCCAGGAAGTACAGACTAAATTTAGTATATAATTACAGTAACTATCCTTAGCTAGTATTTCTTGTATAATTATATGTTCTTCACCTCAACCCCAATAACCGTTTCTTCTACTCCTTACTATGATGCTTTTGATAATTTATCTTCATTTTAACAAGCCTACTGCATGGGTCTTTTATTATAATCTATCTCAAAATCTTTTTTTGGAGGAAGACATGAAATAAAGCAAACAAACAAATAAACTTGGCAGATATATAGACCCTATGAATTATGGCCCATCTGCATCTTTTTTGAGTGCCAAAGGCATAAATTCAACTATGAATATATTTTGTTACTACAAAAGCCTTTTAAATTGTGTTCTGTGCATTATTATATAACTTCTTAGAATAGATAGATAGATAACTTTAGATGGGAAGGATATGCTAATTAATGCCACTGCAGCCTGTAGCTTTCTTAATTTCATTCAATACCTTCCAATTTTAATAATTTACTACTGCTATCAATGGCACTAATAAAATTTAAAATGGAAATGTGTGAGCTGTTTTTGTTAATACTTCCTGCATTAAAGAAACATAAATACAAGTTTGAAATCATAAGTACATTTTCTCAAAGGTTTACACAGGATAAGGACTTCATTTTGGAACTATTTTATATAACTTTTTCTCCTTCCCATTCAGTTTAATAGAACTGAGCATAATACCCAATATAAATGATTCATACATGGCCTAAATAATTTGTGCATATCAGAGGCCAAGCATATTGGCTATAGTGGAAATTGTGAAACCCTGTCTTAGTGGAAAAAATAAGAAGAAATTAAATATAAAGGTCAAAATTGAGTGGGCTTCTTTCTCATTTATTCTGTAAGTCCAGTTTCTGATGATTACTTATCATATCAAGATTTCTCATTACATTTTCAGAGTCACATCTCCAACAAACCTAAATAATCACTAGCTTAAAAAACATGGTATATACAGTCACGCATCATTTAGCAATGGCAATACCTTCTGAGCCGTGGGGTAGGGAACCTGCGGCCTCAAGGCCACATGTGGCCCCCCAGATCCCCAAGTAGGGCCCCTCAACTGAATCCAAACTTCACAGAACAAACTTCACAGAAGAAAATCCTTTTAATAAATTTTTTATTAGAAGGATTTGTTCTATAAAATTTGGACTTAATCAAAAGGCCATACTCAAGGATCCAGAAGGCCACAAGGCCACAAGTTCCCCACCCAAAGAAGTATTTGTATATTTAAATATATATAAACATGGAAAAGATACAGTAAAAATATGGTACTATAATCTTATGGGACCATCTTTTTTTTTTTTTTTTTTTTTGAGACACAGTCTCACTTTGTTGCCGGGGCTAGAGTGCCGTGGCGTTAGCCTACCTCACAGCAACCTCACACTCCTGGGCTGAAGCGATCCTTCTGCCTCAGCCTCCCGAGTAGCTGGGACTACAGGCATGTGCCACCATGCCCGGCTCATTTTTTCTATATATATTTAGTTGGCCAGTTCATTTGTTTCTATTATTAGTAGAGACGGTCTCGCTCTTGCTCAGGCTGGTTTCGAACTCCTGACCTTGAGCGATCCGCCCGCCTCGGCCTCCCAGAGTGCTAGGATTACAGGCGTGAGCCACCATGCCCAGCCATGGGACCACCTTCTATATGTGGTCTGTTATTGACTGAACGTCGTTATGTGGTGCATGACTGTATTAAACCTTAATTCAAATAACATAAAATAAATATGTCTGAATGGGATCTAATATTTGCTAAGAAAAATCTTTAATACTTTAAAAAGAAGTTTGACTCAGAGAAATAAATATTAAATTGTAACTCGGAGACTGAGTTCAAATTCCATGTCCATTTATTTTTCTATCATTTTAAAATATCAGTATTTAAAAAATATATTGAACATTATAAATAGAGAGACCTAATTCTTTCTGTGTTTTTAAGTTCTCTGTGTTTTTCTGTTATAGTTGTCTAAAAAATCTAATGTAATGATTCCTAATATTTTCAATTGATGATGTCCTTTTTAATTAAAAAATATAAAATATTTTAAATGATTAAAATGGTAGAGAATAATACAATAAAGTGCCTTAAAAACGTTTTTACACAAAATTCAGAGTAGGAAAAATATTTTACATCACATTTAGCTACACTCATAAATAAGTAAATAACTGAAGCAAATGATTCTCGAAATACTGCTTAGACATCCTGCAACCTACACAGATATTTCCTATTTTGTTCTAATTTATTATATTCTATTTTTTAAAATATTGGTCATAAACTTTTAAAGTGATTTCAGACCTATAGTTTGGATATCATTCCCCAGTATGAATAAACACTGATATGCAATGAACATTTGTGTATCCAGCATTCATTCAGCTTTACAAAATTTTAATATTTTGCCGCATTTACTTTAAATAAAAAGAAAATAAAACATTAGATAAATTCAAAGTCCTTCCTCCATATACTTTCTTTTTCTCTTCTTTCATTCCCAGAAGTAACTGTTATTTTAAATTTGATATTTATTTTTTTTTAATTTATTTATTTTTTTTATTGGGGGAAAACTACAAAGCATTTACAGTATGTTTACAGGCACAATTTATAGTGAGCTGATTTCCCAAAATATATTACCACTCAAGTTGACTTATCTTGTTACATTTAAAAATCTACTCGGTCAAAGTAGTCCATAGAGTACATACATAGTGCTCCAACTGTATCTACGTACAACCAACGGCCCTGGTTAGTACTTGGATGGGAGTGTATTTTTTTTTAATTTCAATTTCTGATTGCTTGTTTACAGTAAATAGAAATACAATTGATTTTTTTATGTTGATCTTGTATTGTGCAACATGGCTCAACTCACTTATTTTTTCTGTTAGCCTTTTTGTAAATGTCATCAAATTTTATACATAAATATTGTCTGCAAAGTTTTACTTCTTCTCTTCCAATATGGATATCTTTTATTTCTTTTACTTGCCTTTTTTGCCTTGCCTAGAACTTCCACTGG
>CAUYRT010100617.1:0-12667 GCA_963574885.1 Lepilemur ruficaudatus | reverse complement strand
GCACAAACTAGTTACTAGAGTGGCTCTTTTTCAATTCTAACAAATTCATACATTAATGTAATGCAGCGAAAGTAAGTAAAATCAAACCTGAGGCTTTGACATTAATTGTTGCAGTTATTTAACTTTATTGTATTTTAAAATGTGAAAATTGCAAAACACAGTAGTTATATAAACACCTGAGGACTGTTCAACTGGGTACAGCATCTTCATACAATTTGAAAGAAGATCAAGTTTAAGGTAGAATCTTGTCTTATACCACATAAGGAATGACACAGATGAAGCCGCTCTTTGAACCACATGTACCCAGTAAATAGTTGCATTTGTGCATAAAGTACAATTGGTTTTCTAAAAAGAAAATGTACATTCTTGCTCCTGGTGAACATTTTGTTGACATTTATAACAAATTGCTAATACTATTAGCACCAATTCTCATAGCTTATAAACATATTTGTTATATAATAATAATAACAAAATAATGAGTATAATTCCCTTGAGAGTTCTACTTATAAAATAAAACCGAAAATGGTAAGTCAGAACTAATGTATCTTCCAAAGTTTAGTAGGATAAATGACTCAGAACTAAGCAAATTAATTAGAAACACTGCATAGGACAGAGAACTTCCCTGTATGGAAACCAATCTACAGATTGTTTCTTATCCCCTGAAGAGTAAGCCAAGAGGTACTGGTGATGGAAAATGATGAGTTTATATTATATGGAATAAAAAACCTTATTAATACAATGGTTCATCATTACCTCTGAGGTAGCACAAAGTACCATCTTAAATTCAAAAATAAAAGCTTTACTTGTATGCATATTTCAAGTTAAAATAAAATATAAAACATATAATAAAATTCTGTATGAATAAACACATACAGTATGAATCTTTAAAAAACTTGGACAAAGGTATCTTCATAGAGAAATGTGAAAAATGAATATGTAGTTAAATGTCCAAACTTAGCCAAAATACAGAAGTTTTAATAGGCACTTTCTTTTAAAAAAAATAGTCTGACTCCATCCAAATCTCCCCTGCAATGCAATATCTCTTGCATAAAACAACCATTCTATCCTATAATTTATCCCAAAATGGGTAAAAACATTTTTTAAAAGCTTATAAATTTTTCTCTAAATCTGAATAAACAAAACATATAAAGAAATAATAACAGAAAGAGAAATAATTTATATGGCTATCCCCTTTATGGAAACTGGTGGAACATGAGAAAAACACTGCAGTATCAGACAAAGTGTTTGAGAAAGAGATGATATCTATAAGTGCACCTTTCAATTTTCTTCTGAGGAAGAATTCTCATGGATTTAATTATAGAAGTTGTCAATCCCTGATATTTCCTTTTTCAGCTGTTTTGGTTCTAAATATAATGATGAACCAAAATGAAAGGTTTTTTGCTATATCCAGCATGAAGTATATTTCTGAACTATACAATGAAAATAATAAAACATAAAGAACAAATTTTCTATGACTATGCTAATACTAACATGTTATATGGTTTTTAAAGAAGTAGACTCGACTGTACTATAGTTCTGTAATTCTGGATATGACGTATTTTTAGGGGCATCTTCTATAAGACAAAAACCACTAAGGGCAAAAAAATGAGTTTACATTAAGAAGGCACTGGTACCCCTAAAAGTAAGCCTAATCTAAATTTGCACAAACATTTTTTAATTTTCATAGTTCTTTTGTTCTTTATAGTATTTTTCTTCTTTAAGTCTTTCAATGTAGTGGCATAGCTTCACGGCAATCCCCAGCTTCAGCCCCATATACTTCAGCATCACGTCACTCTTGAGCAATAGCAGAGCCTTCCCGTCAATGTCCTACAGAGAGAAAGAACTTACAATAATTAATAATGCTTTCATATTTTGCCAGAATGGTTATTTATTTCTATATAAGAAAATGTAAATCAAACTAGAGAGCAGCTCATCCCAGATGTATAGTCTCTGAATGTGCATCTATTTTATGAAAAAAGCTATTAAAAATATAATTTGTACCAGTGAAGCATCATTTCATAATTTATAAATTCATTTCAGGTTTTAAGAAAAAGGACAATTAACCTACTATCTTAAAAAAATGAAGTGTGCCATACTACATTTTAAATGCATACTGTATATTGAATAAAATACTACATATCTATGACAAAAGAGCAAAAACTATGAATGGTAAAAATGAATTTCAGATGGTCATTAACTTTCTGAGATGGGCTGGGAATATGAGTATGTCAACATCAGTGTAGACTGTAAATGTGCTGTATACTATTGCCTTTACAATGAAAGCCAGTTAGTTTTAGTATCGAATTAGAATCAAACAGCTAACTACGACTTTCTTACCATATTGTAAATGGTACATCCGATATGTAGCTACTAATTTTGTTAGGACACACTATAAAAATATTTCTTGAGAGTTATGAGGCATCCTAAAATTCCTTATTATTTTAATTGACCAGCTTATGCTGCTGAAGCATATTATTAGGTTTTCACAAGTTCCAGTTTAAAAATAAAATTTTATTTACTCCTGTAACACTGTCCGGAAAGACCTGAAATCCCTTACAGTACGACGTTTGTCAGGTACCTTCTATACTTTTTCTACTAAGTATTAATAAAACTTAAACTTAAAGAAATTAGAACTTATAAAAATTTAGCCCATGACGTTACTCTGTAAAATGGTCTGGTAACAGCCTGAGGGTATCAGCCTTACAAATTGTCAGTTACGAAGCCCAATGGGATCAGTTACTGGATTCATTGAGTATCATCACAAGAAGGGCACCCTGTTATAGCTTGTGGTCACCCCCTCCTACTCATGGTCCTGAGGCTGAGCTGGGAGTCGGGAGGTGGGGAGGAAGATCCTTGCATCTGTCATTACAAACGGTAGGTACACCTGAGAGTGGTGAAGCTCAACCATCATCTCTTGAGAACTTGTGGCCATTTGTATATGAGGCACTTCAATATCCATTTAAAGAACAGACCATTAATATAATCTTTCTTACATATGGAAAATCAGTTGACAGGGTTCCCCCACCATCTACACTACTCAGAATCCAACTAAAGGGTCTGGTCTGCACAGAGGTCATTCAAAGGCATTATGGCAGGAAAACTGGACAAAAAGATACATTACATGTTGTCTGAAGAGGTCAGCAATAGGGCCTAATGTCTCATCATCTGTTTTTTCCAGAAACTGGATCACTTCTTCCACAGACCAGGTTGAAGGGTCCTCAGGGAAGCCTTGTGTCAGGATATCACGGTTACGTTCAACTGGTGAACTTGTAACTTCAATGGAGAGAGAACAAGACAAATCATATTTGACCTGATCATTATCCTGAAAGAAGAGATGTTAGGTAGGGAATAATGGTCTCATTCCTGGAACGTTCTGTTAAGTACCCCAGCAAGTACTCAAGACTCAAACTGTAAAATCTAGTGAAAGCCTATAAAAAGATGATGTGAGGATAGCTACACAGAGCATCCCATGTGACCACCCCAAACAACAAAAGCATGTTTAGAAGTTACCTTAAAATTTCAAAGACCATAAAACAGATCGAGCAATCCAAGGCTTCTCTGGCCACAGGCAAACATAGCAAAAGATCTGTCACTTGGGTAAAATTAGGCTAATCTAACCTAACCTATGACTCTCTTGAAGTATTTCAATGACTTTTTCTCAATCTCTCTCTTGTTCTGTCTAGATTAGGTTTACTAGCTAAACAGTATGGAAATTCCCCAAATTTACAGTTTTATAATTGCTTAAATGTGTTCATTTTAATCAATTAACTTCAATAATAATAATTCCATTATCTTTGAGAACCAAATTAGTTCTTTTACCAAATCTCCCCCAAGTAATCAATAAGGCTATTTTTAGCATCACTTTACTCTAGATTCCTGTCTCTCGTGGCTTAAATGCTAATCTGAATTTTGAAAAAAACAAGATTGTTTTCTACTGAGCTAGAACAGAAGTAACTATCATTTTATTTAATTCCTCTTTCACATTTAATTGCACAGTGATAGATATTTTGGTCAAAGTTTTGTATGTTAAAAAAGAAATAACTGAGACATGAAACAATATAAGTGATCATACCTCAAAAGGTTTTAGCTGTGTTCTTCACTAAGTTGTGTTGAAATTTCTTTGTGTCCTGAGAAGTATTCACTTACTTAGCAAGAGCATTCGGCTCCCTAAACTTAGTGTGATAACTGAAGTGAGTTTTGTAATGAGCTAGGAAGCTTTGTTTCTCCAAACAAGGATCAGCATCATTTTTGTGTGTGAATTAGCCAAAGGCATACCCTTTCTTTCCCATCTTCTGGGCTCTTGCCATTTCAGGAGTGTTTTGAGTTATTTATCCAGGGAAAGGGTAAACAAACACAGAAGATTTAAAAATTCACAATGGGGTGAAGTTCTGGGAGTGCCACTCACCAGCTCTGTGACTTTGGGGATAGGGGCAATAAAAGTGCCAACATCACAGGGTCATTGTAAGTGGAGAAGAGGCACATCAGCTGATTGGCACGGTGCCTTGCACATAATACACACTCAACAAATGTCAGCCATCATTCTGAATATCACCTAAAACCAGCCCTCAAAATAGGAAACAAACAGCTTCCACTAGCTTGCATCAAGGGTGTTTGTGAAAACAGACTAAACATTAATAGTAATACTTGCAACATGTGTCATTTCAAACTCACCGAAACCACAAGGCATGCAGAGAGATGACACGGATTGTTTATTTTCCATTAAATCTGAGTAATTCATCATCTCAGGGTTATGTATCGGACTGGGTTCTCCTTGGGCCAGCATGACTGGAGACAATGTTGTGCAAGCTCTGGTAGGTGAGTAGAGGCCACCTGTACTGTCACCCTTGGGGCTGCTACAGTAGGGCCCTGCAGTGCTCTGCACTTGGGCATCATAAGGTATGTAAGATGGCTGATACGAACTTGAGGAGAGCGATGGACTATGGCTGCGGGCCTCCCGCTCCTGCTCCTCGAGCACTGAATCATGCTCTGGTTCTGGGGAATCGTCAGAATTATAAGCTGTTTCTGGACGGTTGTTCTGGGAATCATTATCCCGCCTTCCCACTGGTACAGTGGGGCTATAACTTTCAGTGTAGGAGAATGAACTCTGAAACTGCTCCCTCTTCCTCGTTCTCTGGAATTTTTGTCTTCTAGAATGCTGGTAATTATTTTTGTGTGCATGTCCACGCGGCTTCTGAAATCACACAAACCCAGCATAAATCAACAGTGAGTAAAAAGGAAGTAAAATTAGTAAATACATTAATATTTACTTTCAATGCAGCACTGCTTTATGTTATTAAAAATAAATGCTCTCTTTTGATTACATGATTTTTATTCCTCTTCAACCCTGCATTTTAATTGTATTTTATACATTGTACTTACAAACATAAAAATACCAAGTGTCATAATTTATCAAACCTAAACTTCCAACAGTGTTTCAGTCCTCCATCTGCTATTGAAATAATAAGCAGAGATTAGCCTGGCTAATCTTACTAGTTCTCTATCACTTCTAACTGATTGGCATCTTTAGAAACCAGAGGCTTATCACAGCTCTGAAAATATTTTTTATAACACTTACGCGAGTTTGCCACAATGATTTCGCACGGCACCGATAGATTTTTGAAACCTTTCCATTAATAACATCACACTTCTTATCCAGGTTTTGGATGGCATCCTTTATAACCTATTATAATACAAGCAATTAGTAGTTTCTATTTCAAAAGAAAAGTAACATGTGAAAATACCATTAAGTCAAATTTTAACTGCTGGACACAACAAAAGTTCTCAAGCCCTCAGAAATGTCTTGCTTCCTACTGGAGGCCTGGCTGTAGGAGACACGGAGTGCAATGGCTGAGCTAAGGAGCCCCAACTTTTCCTGCACCACGCTATTCCACGCAGGTGTTGAGGAAGCTCTAATGCTTGAAAGGGAATGTACCACAGTTCGTCCAAGCCTGTGGTCCTCAACGTCCAGGCCACGCCCAGGTACTGATCCACAGCCTGTTAGGAAAAGGGCTTTGCATCATCGCCTGAGCTCTGCACCATCTCCACCTCGAGACACTCCTTGGGCAAGTTACTTAACGTCTCATCAGTAACCGGCTTTTAAAAAAGCTATAAAATCTTTATGTTCCTATTCCAAAATTTTCACCAGGGGATGCTATTGTAACTATACATTATTAAAAATCATCACAATGGGGTGATAATCATAAATAATTTGATATGGAAAAATTTCATTCAATTGTATACTTTCCCTCTATATGAAATAAAGAGAATTTTCACTTAACATTTTAGAAAACTACATTGAAGAGACTGAACTTTCATACCTGGCACTGGGTGAGGATATCCAGCATTGTTTTTTGTTGTTCTTCTTTGCAGGATACCTCAGATTGAACATGTTCCTGCTAATATTTTTAAAGTAAATAGTTAATGCTTTATTTTTTTAAGAGCCAAATTGAACACTGGGGGAAAGAACTTATTATTTATCTATTTGAACTGTTTTTATTTTTTACCAATTTTTCAAAGGGTTTCAGAGTCTTAATCTTTTTTTTTAATCATTTTTTTAAATCATTTTTCAAAGTCTTAATCTAAAGCAGGGATAGAATAAAAATTCACATTAACATGAGAATGAAAATGATAACTGCCAATTAAGAAAGGGGGCAAGGAAAGAATTTATTATATCTGAAGAATATAGGTTTAGAGTTTTGTACCAAAAAATGAGTAAAAAACTTCTCTGAATTCCCTGTTAAAAGAATTCCCTATGAATTCTTCTCTGAATTCCCTATGAAAAAGGGGAAGTAAAGAGCTCATTGTCTAATGAAGAAAGCATACAAATTCAAAAGAGATATTCTTGAGTGTGAGTTTAGAGAACTCCATAGTATATGAGAAATTTAAATCTTTTTCCTTAAAATGGTAAGTTTTAAGATATTTGGCAACTAGCAATCAATACTACTTACTTTAAAGATATATGCAGTATGTGGTTCATATGCATAAAGAACAGTATTATCATCATCATAAGCAGGTATTCGAGTTCTTATCTGGGGAAGATTTATTAACAAATTAAAAGGAAAGATGAAAATAGAACTAGAAGAAAAGTTGAGGGCTTCAATTTCACTTTCAAGAGCTCCAAAGGCCTATTTGTGATATCAAAGGACCTTTGCTCATAGTTAATACTATGACTACATGAAAAGATGTATTTGCAAAAATGTTTCCTCATTAACCTAACTACATATAAGGTGCTGTTTCCATTGAGCTTAACCCCTAATGTACTTCAGGGTAAAAAGACTAGTCTTCTAGCACAAGAACTGCTTTAAAAGCAAATATTTCTGACCATGAACAAAGAACTAAATGTTACATGGCTTTTGATTTTAAATAATCTAACAGTGCCACTCTGTGGACAAGATAGGAAACATTTAAGCACCTATTTTTCTTGATAAATCAATTTCTAGATCACCTTGAAACTTTTTTGGGGAATAAGTCAGGGTATAACTTAGTAAACAGAGAGTAAATAACCATTACACTTCAGAATAATAACTCTTTAAGAATAAATTATGAACTATAGAAATAATTTAAAAATAAACATACTTGGTAGCCATGTATATCTTTGCTTCAAAATATGATAGAAATCACCTGAATTAGCCTTGCACTGATTAGAGAACCAAAATAACATGGAATTGGGCTACAGATTAGTACCACCTTTACCCTTTGTATATAGTGCCTTATGCTTTTCAAAGTGCTTTCACATAATTATGTCAGAGAAAAATGACTCTTGGTAGGCAGTTTATATTATCTCCAAAGATTTCTGAAAAACTTTGGGGATGATAGAAGTTAAGAGAATTGCCTGGACCAGCGGCCCCCAACCTTTTTGGCAGCAGGGGATGGTTTCATGGAAGACATGATGGGGGGGTGGGGGAGGAGTGCAGTGAGGAGCTCAGGTGGTGATGGGTAGCCAGGGATGGAGGCCCAGGGGTTGGGGACTGTAGGCCTAGACTACTTAGGTAGCATGAATATCCATTTCCTTATGTAACTGAGTAAATGTGTTTTCTGTTAAGCCAAATTATATATAGTTTAATAATTTATATTTTGATTCAACTTCAAGGATTAAGAGACATAACAGAATGTAGCAGAAATGTAAAAACAGCACAACCACTTTGAAAAACCATTGGCAAACTCTTATAACACTGAATTTACATGAACTTCATGACCTAGTAATTCAACTTCTGAGTATTTACCCAGAAGAGATTTAAGTATGTGTTCACAAAGAAACTTGTACATAAATGGTCATAGAAGGTTTATACATCACTGTCAAAATTCATGACAGAAAATTCACTTATGAACTATGCATTTTACTACATGAAATTAAACTCAATTTACAAAAGAGCTACATCAAATGAAAGAACAAAGACAGATTTTCAATTTGAAATACAAACCACATCGACTTCACTGGAGCCGCTAGACATCTTTTTTGTGCAACAGGAGAAACTCCACTTCCTCTGAGTTGGGCCTAATTATTTTTAAACTTGCTGGAGGGTTTATTTGTGAAACTGCTTAGTCACCTAAGACTGGTAAACCTTCTACTCCTGAAAAGCAATGCATAAAAAAGTTACTTCACACACTTACTACTCTAATAACCTTAATATGGATATTATCTCAGAATGCTAACTCAAATTGAGTTTTGGTTGAATTTTAGAGAGTGACAAAACAAGAATTCTTCCATGAGCAATTTAGAGTTAAGTCTTTAAGAACAGAAGGGCCATGTTGCCCATGACTAGGAATAAAAATCAAATCAAACCCAATTCCAAATTGTGGAGTGAACGTTTCATAAAGTCTACAGGGTAAATGCTGGAAATAAATGAACAAGAGAACGCGATGGCTTAACTGCCTTTGTAAAGGAGCTTGAAAAGGCTCTTTACTTAGGGAGGCAACCCACATGCCTCCAAAATGTGAGCCAGGAGTCTACTCCAGGTCCGGCCCCATCGCTATGCGGACTGGGCAGACCACTGTAGACACCACTGCTTCATCTCCCAGGTGAAAACCAGTTTATTATCTCTAAGGTCCATTTCAGCTCTTATTAGCTAAATTTCATAATAAATCTAAATAAATGGATGTGAAATGTAAGCCAAACAATCCAGAATTAGGAAGATTCCATTACAGCTCTGAGTCATTTAACTATGGAACTAGAAAAAGACACTGACTGCAACAATATTGGATTACACCCTGTACTAGAGATTTGCTTTGAACGCCTGCATCACAGTTACTGGGAGGGGCACGTTAATGAAAGAGTTAAATCTCTTTAGGCACCCTGAGCCAGAGCAGTAATGAGAGGCACAATTAAGGGACTCAGGTTTCATCTCTTTCCTGTTTCCCTTTCGTTCTATGGTGGACATATAATGACCACAGGCACCAAAGAGAGAAACCAAAAGGGGATACAGAAGATGGGAGAATTAACTGTTGAGTTAGATAAATACAGACTAATTTTGTATAAAATTTTCAAGTTATAAAATATCTTCAATTTGAGCTATAACTTCAACCATATTTTTCTTTTTAAACTATGTTTTTTCCTGATTATAAAACTAATACAAGCTATGAGTAATTAAAATGTGGTGTATTCATACAAAGGAAGACTCAGAGCAGTGAGAATAAACCAACTACTGCTGCACACAGCAAGGATAAATCTCACGACCATAACCTTGAGTTAAAAAAAAGCCCGACACTAAAAGAGAATGCAGTATATGATTCAATTGATATAAAACTCAAAACTAGGCAAAAGTAGTAATCTATGGTGGAAAAAGTCTTTCCAAACCAATACGTCTACATATACCGCAGTTACTTTAACAATTCTTAGTGTCCTATCTTGTAAATATGTCATGATTTATTAAACCAGTCCCCAAGTCATAGATATTCAAATTACTTCTAAAGTTTAGCTCTTACAAAGAACACTATAGAACAATCTTGCACTTATACACGTAGTTTTATGGAATAAATTCCTAGAAGTAGAAACAATGGGTCTGCACCCACATTTGAAAATTCTCCTCTGCTTCTTCCCCAGGAGGGCTGTTGAAGCCAGCCACATGTTCTGTATGTAACACACTAAGGAAGTAGTCTGCTGGCCCTGCATATAGTTTTAAAACCAGAAGAGATAATAAATAGTACCAAATAACTTTTTGGCATCAAGTGATTAAATGACTTTTCTCCTTTATCTACTGATGCAACATGTTAATACATTTCTTAATGTTCCTAGGGTGAGGGATCCAGCTGATCATGAAGACCAGTGTTCAATTTGTTGGTGTCTTATTTAGAAATTTTCTGCACCTCTATTTCTAAGATCTTATAATACATTAGTGAGATGGCATATTTCTTACAATTAATGAGGCAATATTGATACATTATTTACTCTTGGGATCAAAATTCCCCTACAACATCAATTGGGAAGACTTTCATCTATTTCTGTGCTCTGAAAAAGTTTATATCACACCAGAATTTCTGTACTTTAAAGGTTTGAAAGCGTTTATAAATCTGGGCCCAGTTTTTATAACATTTTCTAAGTTCTTCCATGGTTACTGATCTATTCAAATTATCCTACTTTTTCTTGAGTTGTATTGACAACTTCTTTTTATCCTGAAGGATAATTATTTCATCATAATTACAGAATTTCCAGCAAAATCACACTTTAAAATCATTCACTATTTCTACCTTAATTTGAACCTTTCCTTTTATTTGAATTAGGTATTCTATCTAGTTAATTTATTGACAACTCTATGGGGTAGGTTCTACTACTATCCCCACTTTCCTTATGAGAAAACTGAGGCAAAGAACATTTAAGTAATTTACCCAGGTCTCATAGCTAGTAAGTGGTGCAGTTGGCCTCCCCATTCCACGCTCTTTACTTCTCCATTATTATAATCACCTGAAATCCCTTCTATACCAATAACACAATAAAATCCAAACTCCTACTATGGTCTGCACGGTCTTTACATAGTCAGGACCCCACCCACCTCTCAGAGGTCACCTCTTACCACTTGCCCCCTTACTCTAAGCCTAAAATATGCAGTATCTGCCCTTTTGCAGACAAAGTTTGCCAACCCCTGTTGCAAGCCCTTACATTCAGACAATTTCTTATTTGGATTAATTACACTGCCGCCAAACCTTGGCTGTAGTTAGACACAGGAGCAGTGTGCATTAAGCCTGCCACTGGACTCCCGACATTTTTACGTCTGTGGCACATTGACAAATCAACACTGATCTTGCATTCTTTGAGCCTTTTGCTCCTGTTCTCCATCCATAATACCCTGTTATCTCTCCACCTAGGAGAACCTATTCAACTTCAAGGCTTAATTCAAGTTCCACCTCCAAAAAGAAAAGGTGCTATGTCAGTGATCATCTCATATTGCATCAGTACATTGCAGATATAACAACACTTTCTTATAAACAAATTTTTACATCTTTTAAGTATCAGGGCATGATGTAAAGAACAGGGCTTTGGGCAAAAACACTTGAATCTAAGTCTAAATTGCAAAATTTGCCATTTCACTTTAGACAGATATTTAACCTCTCTGTGTCTCAATTTTCTAACCTGTAAAGTTGGAATAATATCTACTTCATAGGCCTACGTAAGACTAAATGACACAGTTAAGCTCTCAGCATCATGCCTGGTTCATAGCAGACACATCATAAATTCTAGCTCCTTTTCACTTCTTGCCACAAGGTTAATAATTATAGGTTTACAACATTTTCTTAGACCTCAACCAAGACTAGATTGTGCAAAATTAATTAATTTCATTTTTAAATCCAAAATCCTGCAATGAGTTTATTCGAATGGAACTCATTTATATTTTACGATAGAAATCTAAACTCTTGGTAAGAACAAAAAGGCATCTTTTTTTAAGAAGCATTTTTTAGACATTAAAGACATTTTCAAAAGTCATGAGATTTGTTCTCAAGGCATTCACTTGCCATCAACTTATTCAGATAAGGCACAGTTCACGATGAGGTGTTTCACCCCAGGACCATTTCAAGGAATACATGGCAAAAGAGGGCAGATTACAACACCTGGACCGCTCCCATTTGTTTAAACAAAACAGTATGTTAATACACATTCTAAATCTTCTGGCACGACTCTCGAAGGCAGCCCTTCCATTGTTCATGTCAAACTTTAGAGACTCCAAAGTCTGCCAGATGGAGGATAACGCGGCCCAAACTGTCTCCCATCACCCAGCACCTGCTGCGGGCAGACGGAGACTCAAGACTGCATCTAGCCCATGTCCCGCTATATAAAACACCGTGCAGAACAGTTGCTTACAAAATCACTCTCTGTAAATCTTAAACCAGTTTGCCACTTCATGTTATAAAACCTAGAGCGGTTCGAACTCAAGGAGAACCGGGTTGGAGGGAGGAAAGCGATTCCCCACAGACTAAAGCAGAGCCTTTTCTATCAAACAACCAGACAGCGGGTGGGCTGCACAACGCTCCCCCCACATTTTTATTTCATTCCCCTTCTTTTATGTATTTACAATAAAACAGCAAGGTTGCACTATCCGGCTTTGATGACACCCGGTTACCATCAAAGCCTCAAAATCTACATCTCAATCTCGCAAGGCTTTATATGAATCAACTCGCGAGTTTGTCCATTCTTTAAACAAACCTCTGTAAAAGCCTGAGAGTCTGGGTCCTTCCTCGC
>CAUYRT010100615.1:0-12968 GCA_963574885.1 Lepilemur ruficaudatus | reverse complement strand
ATGACTTTAAAATGTTTGTGATATACTGTTTAGTTGTCTAAAATATTTTTTACAGTAGAAGAAAAAGTCAAAAGCATTTATTATATAATAAATATGACTAAGGAACTTTACTAAATGAGAATTTTCATAAAATTATTGTAAGTGTCATATTCAGATTATGGTATTAATATATACCATGGTTCATTTTCAAGTCTAATAAAATTTTCTGGCTTTGTATATTCTTTTTTTTGTCGTTTTTTTCCTCTTTCGTACATTGTAGGCCAGCATGTATGTTTAATACATTTTTTATTACTCTAGTAAAATATTTAAGGAGTTTGTAAATGAGGGTGCTGTTTGGAGACAGATTTTGTGACTTGAGCATGCACATAGGACAATGGCAGGTATAAACTAATTTCTCTATAAATATGAAAAACAATGCTCCTTCAAGTCTTTGGTTTAGTCAAAGAATATGGACAGTACAAGATGGTGAGCTGAAATTTCTTAATGTGGACATTATCTAAGACCAGATGCTTGAAAATAAAACGTCTGCAGTTAATCAGCATCTAGAGAGGTAATTGAAATGGTAATAAGAGTAAAAATTCCCTAGATTTCAACTATACTTTGTGACACGGATATAATCATTTATTGCTCAATCCAATCCTGCCTCCTCCCAGTGACTGATACTTGTATTCAGAGTGAGACTCTTTCAGGAAAACAAGATGTTTGTGTTACTTGTACTATGAAAACTGGCACTCAATAGATTTGTTTTCATCCAAAAATAATAAATACATTTTCCTTTAATAAATTCAAGCTGGGTTTGGTAGTGCACACCTGTAATCCCACCTCTGTGGGAAGCTGAAGCAGGAGGATTTTTTGAGGCCAGTAGTTAGAAGTCATCCTGGGCCACATAGTGAGACCCTGTCTCAAAGAGAAAAAGTGATTTGTTGGGAGGGGCCAAGATGGTGGTCCTGAAGCAGCTGCTACAGGCTGCTCTCATAGGATTGAAAATGGCAGGTAGATAGTCACCTTTGGCTGGATCTTCTGAGAGCATTGGAATTCAATAGAGAAATAACAGCAAGCAAAGGAGCAGGAAGTAAGGCAACCCACGTGGCTGGGCTGGCAATGGCCAGGGTGGTACCCTCACATGGGGAAGGGGCAGGTGAGAGATCTCCAGGGCTCCAGACTTCTCCTGTGGACTTTACCATCTGAGCTGCAAGATGGCCCCTCCATTCCCTCGGTCCTCCTGATAAACACAGGGAGCTGCCTGGAGACTGCACATCAGCACTGCTTCAGAGAGGTGGCACAGCAGGGTTGTACAGTCTGCTGAGCCCTGAGCGCTGTGACTGTTGCCATTCTGGGAGCCCAGTCCCAGAGTGCTTCATCTATCCAGAGGCTAACTCTGCTGCTGGTATCTCCTCATTGCTGCCAGGCCATGGAGACAATAGGGAAGCTGGTCATGCTCACATGCCCTGGGAAATAAGACCACTGTTGCTGCCACTGTCACAGGGGGCGCTTATGGGGAAGCAAACCCCCATGACTGCCAACCCCCAGTGTTTTCACCACATGATCTACCCCAGTGCTGTTGCCGCTCCTGACAGAGGATCCAGGCCCCAGCAAACCTGCACAACCTCCCGATTCCATGGTCACCTCAGAGAGGAACCCGTTCTGCTTCCACCCGAACCTTCAGCAGTGGCCTAGGGACAAGCCCACCGCTGCACATGAGCATCCCCTAGCACCTGCTTGGACTGTGAAATCCACAGAACAGGGCAATGCAGGGGTGCACCAGTGTTACAGGCTCACAATGTGCCTGCCCCTTCCATCTGAGCATTTGTCTGGAGCAGGACTGAAGCACACAGTCCAGGGGCCTGGGAGCTGGGGATTACCTAATCTACTTCACTACCACTGGCACCTGGACATCTTCTCAGGTGTCTGAGTTCCAACTGATCCCAATTGCAACTAACACCTCAGTGCGTACCTACCAACATGAGCCAAAAAAGCAGTGCACTTCTTCTCTACACTAAGCAACAGAATTTTCAGCAGAGATCAGGTGTGTTGCACAGCTATCTGCTTTGAGCTGATGGAAGAGATTGCAGATGAGAAGGAAGCAGCATAACAATGCTGGCAATGTGAAAAAACAGTCTCCTTTGGCCTGGTGCAGTGGCTCACACCTGTAATCCTAGCACTCTGGGAGGCCGAGGCGGGCGGATCGCTCAAGGTCAGGAGTTAGAAACCAGCCTGAGCAAGAGCTAGACCCCGTCTCTACTAAAAATAGAAACAAATTAATTGGCCAACTAAATATATATAGAAAAAATTAGCTGGGCATGGTGGTGCATGCCTGTAGTCCCAGCTACTCAGGAGGCTGAGGCAGAAGGATTACTTGAGCCCAGGAGTTTGAGGTTGTTGTGAGCTAGGCTGATGCTGTGGCGCTCTAGCCCGGGCAACAGAATGAGACTCTGTCCCCAAAAACAAACAAACAAACAAAAAACAGTCTCCTTTGACACTCCCAAAGGATCACACTAGCTTTCTAGCAATGGATTCCAACCAAAAGTTTTCTTTTGGTTGGAATCCAACCAAACCTGAAGTTTCTAATATGGAATTCAAAATATGGATCAAAAGTACACTTAATAGGATTGATAAGTAAGTCAAAAACCAACCTATAAAAACCAAAACAATAATTTAGAACATGACAGAAAAATTCACCAAAGAGATAGATAGCTTTAAAAAACACATGACAGACCTCCTGGAAATGAATGACTTATTTAAGGAATTTCAAAATACAGTGGAAAAGGGGTAAAAATCTCCCTTTCAGGTACAATAAACAATATTCTGGTATGGGCACACTATAAACCTCGACTTAAGCATTGTATAAGGTATCTAAGTAACAACATTTGTATCCCCTTAATATTTTGAAATGGAAAAAAAAGCAAAAATGACAGGTTTTAAGAAGCTGTCAAAAAAGTGACAGGTTTTAAGAACAGACTACACCAACCACTAGAACAAATTTCAGAGCTGAAAAAAAAGGCTTTCAAGTTACCCAGGTAGTCAAAAATGGAGAAAAATGAATCAAGAGATAAGAAGGTCTCTTACAAATACTTGATTCCTTAAAATGCCCAAATATAGTAATCATAGGTATTCTTGAGGGAGAGGAAGAAAAAGAAAAAGGCATGGGAAGTCTGTCTGAGATAATAATTGAGGAAATCTTCCCTGGTCTTTCTAGAGAGTTAGAAATCCAGAACAAGGTCAATGAACTCCTTGAAGATTTATGGTAAATAGGACGTTACCATCTCACATAGTCATCCATCTGGCCAAAGTCGAGTGAATGATAAAATCCTACAAGGTGACTGACAAAAGCATCAAGTAATTTACAAAGAAAAACCCATCCAACTAATAACAAACTTATCAGCAGAAAGCTTACACCTCAGAAGGGGTGCCATCTTTAGTCTCCTTAAACAGAACAACTGTCACCCAAGAATTTTCAAAACTAAGTTTCATAAATGAAAGAGAAATAAAATCTTTCCCCAAAAACAAACTCTAAAAGAATTTGTCAGCATTAGACATGCCCTGCAGGAAATGCTCTAAATGGGCCTAAACACTGAAAATAATGGTTAATATGCAACAGAGTAAAAACACTCAACAGTGAAAATTCACACTTTTTATATTAATGAAACAATAACACAAGGGAGAATTACAAATCAAAAAACAACAGCATGATGACTAGGATATTACCTCACTTACAAGTGTTAAGATTGAATGCAAATGTTATAAATGCCCCACTGAAAAAGATATAGATTGATAGAATGGATAAAATACCAAACCCCAAATATCTGCAGTATACAAGAAAGCTATTTAACTGATAAAGAGTTGCATAGAGTCAAGTAAAGGATTGGAAAAAATATTCCTCTCACATGGAAACCAAAAGTGAGCAGTGGTAATGATTCTTAGATAAAAGAGACTTTGAATCAGCAACAATAAGGAAATGACAAAGTTAGTCATTATATAATGATAAAGGGATCAATTCAACAAGAAGATATAACAATCCTAAATTTTTATGCACCCAACATCTCAGCTCCCAGATTCATAAAACAGATGCTACTACAGCTAAGAAATGAACACCAGCATAATAATAATGGGGGACATCCGCACACCACTGACAGAACTAGATAGATCATCAAGGCAGAAAGTAAACGATACTGGACCTAAACAGGACTCTAGATAAAGTGGGCGTAAAAGACATTTATAGAACATTCTATTAAGAAACTCATCAGCACATGGGACATTCACCAAAATAGACTATTAGGCCACAAAATAAGTCTCAGCAAACAAAACTCTAAATTGTACCATGTATCTTCTCATACCACAGCGGAATAAAACTAGAAGTCAATTTGAAGAGAAACTCTCAAAAATATGCAAATACATGGTAGTTAAACAACCTGCTGCTGTATGATCTTTGGGCCAACAAAGAAATCAAGAACGAATCAAAAAATTTTGTGAGTTGAATGACAATGGGGACACAGGCTTCCAAAATCTCTAGGACACAGAAAAAGCAGTGCTAAGAGGGAAGTTCATATCACTAAATGACAACATCAGAAAGATGAAGAGATCACAAATTAAGAACATAGCGTCACAATTCAGGGAACTAGAACAAGAGCAAATCAAACTCCAAAGCCAGCAGAAGATAAGAAATAAAGATCAGAGCAGAGCGAAACCAAATTTAAACCAAAAAAACAACAAAAAGGATTAATGAAAGAAAAAATTGTTTCATTGAAAAGGTAAATTAGGAGACCATTAGCTAGATTAACCAAGAAAAGAAGAAAGAGGATTCAAATAAGCTCAATCAGAAATATAAAAGGAGATATTACAAGTGATACCACAGAAATACAAAAGATCATCCGAACTATGAGGAACGCATCTATGCATACAAACTAGAAAATCTGGATGAAATGGATATATTTTTGGAAACACACAACCACCGAACCTTGAATCAGAAAGAAATAGAAATCTTGAACAGACCAACATCAAGTAGTGAGACTGAATTCATGAGAAAAATCTTCTTAACAACAACAAAAAAATCCCAGGACCAGACCAATTCATAGTCAAATTGTAACAGCCCTGCAAAGAAGAACTGGTACCTATCCTACTGAAACTATTCCATAATACTGTGATGGAGGCAATCTTCCTCAAATTATTCTACAAAGCCAGTATCATTATAATACCAAAGCCAGGAAAAAGACACAACAAAAAAAGAAAACCACAGGTCAATATCCCTTCTGAACATAGGCACAAAAATCCTCAACAAAATACAAGCAAATCAAATCCAACAGTATAGGAACAAGGTAATCTGCCCTAATCAAGTGGGTTTCATCCCAGCGATGTTAGGCTTGTTCAGTTTATGCAAATCAATAAATGTGATTCACCATATAAACAGAATTAAAGACAAAAACCATATGATCATTTTAATTGATGTAGAAAAAGCATTCAGTAAAATCCAGCACCACTTTATGATAAAAACTGTTGACAGGGCCGGGCGCGGTGGCTCACGCCTGTAATCCTAGCACTCTGGGAGGCCGAGGCGGGTGGATTGCTCAAGATCAGGAGTTAGAAACCAGCCTGAGCGAGAGCCAGACCCCATCTCTACTAAAAATAGAAAGAAATTAATTGGACAACTAAAAATATATAGAAAATCTAGCTGGGCGTGGTGGCGCATGCCTGTAGTCCCAGCTACTCGGGAGGCTGAGGCAGAAGGATTGCTTGAGCCCAGGAGTTTGAGGTTGCTGTGAGCTAGGCTGACACCATGGCACTCACTCCAGCCCGGGCAAGAGAGTGAGACTCTGTCTCAAAAACAAAACAAACAAACAAAAAAACTATTGACAGGCCGGGCGTGGTGGCTCACGACTGTAATCCTAGCATTTTGGGAGGTCAGAGGCGGGTGGATCGCTCAAGGTCAGGAGTTCGAAACCAGCCTGAGCAAGAGCGAGACCTTGCCTCTACTATAAATAGAAAGAAATTAATTGGCCAACTAAAAGTATATAGAAAAAATTAGCTGGACATAATGGCACATGCCTGTAGTCCCAGCTACTTGGGAGGCTGAGGCAGAAGGATTGCTTAGCCCAGGAGTCTGAAGTTGCTGTGAGCTAGGCTGATGCCACGGCACTCTAGCCTGGGCAACAGAGAGAGACTCTGTCTCAAAAACAAACAAACAAACAAACAAAAAAACTGTTGACAAACTAGGTATAGAAAGAACATATCTCAAAATAATAAAGGCTATCTATGATAAACCCACAGCCAATATCATACTGAATGGGGTAAAGTTGAAAGCATTACCACAAATAAATGGAACACACAAGGATTGATTCTGAGGATTTTATTTTATGGTTCTTTTTCCTATATCTCTTACCTTTTAAACTTTTTTGGTTTTATATTTTACATTTATACTAGGGTTGGATTTCAGCTAGTGTTTGTACAGGTGTGAAGTTTGAGTGGTGACTATTTACTTTTTATTAAGGATATTCAATTGGTTCAGGAACATTTTCAAAAAAGTTTTTCATTCTTTCAATGGCCTTTGTATCTTTGTCAAAAACCTGTTGGAAGTACATGTGTGGAGACTATTTCTGCACTGTTTATTACGTTCCATTGATCTGTCCCTCACTCTACTACTACCTCACAATTTTGGTTACTTTTACTATCTTAGAAGAATTAAAGTCTAATGAAGTTATTTCAACCACTTCATTCTTCCTTTTAAGATGCTTTAGCAATTCTAGTGCTTTACTTTTCTATGTAAATTTTCAGATAACTTTATCTGTATCTACAAATTATTTTAATAGAAAATGTATTAGCCCAGTGTATCCATTTGTGATAATTTCACATCATTTCTGTGTTGAGTGTTCCAGTCAATGTATAGCTCATATGTCTATTGATTTGAGTGTGTTTGATTTCTCTCATCAACATTTTGTAGTTTTCAGTATCAACATCCTGTGAATGTTTTGTTCAGTTGACTCATATTTCTTAGACTTTTCCCCTTTTGAGAATTCATAACATGGTATTTTATTTTTAATTAATTAATTTTTTTTTTTTGAGACAGAGTCTCACTCTGTTGCCCAGGTTAGAGTGCCGTGGCATCAGCCTAGCTCACAGCAACCTCAAACTCCTGGGCTCAAGCAATCCTCCTGCCTCAGCCTCCTGAGTAGCTGGGACTACAGGCACGCGCCACCATGCCTGGCTAATTTTCTCTCTATATATTTTTAGTTGTCCAGCTAATTTCTTTCTATTTTTTTAATAGAGATGGGGTCTCACTCTTGCTCAGGCTGGTCTTGAGCTGCACAGCGCTAGGATTACAGGCGTGAGCCACCGCACCTGGCCTAATTTTAGTTTGTCTGGATTAATTGCTAGTATATAGATATATAATAAAATTTTTATGTTGATTTGTACCTTGAGGTCTTAAAATTTTACTTATTCTGGACATTTTGTAGATTCTTTGGTAATTTCTACATAAAACTATCTTATTAGTTTCCTATTGCTACCTCAGTGACTGGCCTAAAGCAACACAGATTTATACTTTTTCCAGTAACACAGGTTACAGTGATGAGGACATGGACACCCTTTTTGAGAGGCATTATTCAGCTTGCCACAACCATACTATCTCCTGCTAATGAACACACTGTTATTTCTTCCTTCCCTTTCTCTATCACTTCTATTTCCATTTCTTTCCTCAAGTCATTGGCTGGAAACTTGCATACTATGTGGAATAGTAGTGATAAGGGTGGATATCCTTGCCTTGTCCCCAGCCTTTGGGGGAATCATTCAGTCTTTCACTATTATATATGTTGTTGTCTGAGGTTCTGTAGTTGTTCTTTAATGGAGTTGAGGAAGTTTCCCAGCATACCATTTTTCTGTATGGGCTGCACCATTTCACATACCCACTGAGTGTATGAGGATTATAATTTCTCCATGACTTTGCTTGTGAAGCACATTCACTGCAGTGGTTATCCACTTGCCTGAGTCCAGTGAGACACACAACCCTTTTCCCCACGACACACACACACAATACATCACATGAAACAGGCTGATTACTTACAAATGGGATGAAAGTGACAATAGCTGCCTAGGACTCACTGTGTGCTGCCCCATCAAGGCTCAGGAAAATTACCCAGGTCAGATGGAGTCTCACCCACATGTGCACCCCTTGCATCTCAACTGAGCCACCCTGGAAAGAAGCCCACCCTGAGTTTTATGCCCCAAGGACAGTTGCCACACTGGCCTAAAGCATTGAAGGACATCCTGTTCCTGGTAGGGACTGAAACAGATTCTGGATTGTTCCAGTCAGTTTCCTCCTCCCAGGATATCACATTCCCAGCGCATTCTTTATTCTTGGGAACTACAAGTGAGAAAGGAGGAGGCTACAGGGGCTTTACATGCAGACGTGGATTGGAGATGGGGTGTGGCCCTATGTTGGGCAGTGCTGTTGGGCAACAGGGAATGTTTAGGGGCCACATCTGGATACACTGCCAGCTCTCTGTAGACCAGGATTAGAGAAGCTGCATATGAAGTCATGTGTTAATATGCACAAATACCTGCCAAATTCTGGGAAAGGAGACCCAGAAGGGGAGATCTGTTCTGGCTGATTTTATTCTACATTTGAAGGTAAATGAGCGAGTCACTGTTTTCTGACTCCACATTCTTAATGCCTGAGAACGGAAAGGGAAGTTAGGCACAGACATCAGTGATATAAAGTATTTTATTCCACCATACACTGTAAAATATGAAATCAAAATAAATAGCAGAAGGAGATTCTTTAAGCCATTCATAGCAATTCCATTTCATGGAAGCTATGATCTTCTTGCAGGGACTCTGTGCGGCAGGTGTTTTAGGTAAAAATGATTATAATGATGCTCAGACATAGCAGCAAAACTTTTGGGTTATCAGAGAAGACAGAACCATGTTTTCATTTCACCAATTATTAATATGATTAAATATTGTATTTCTTTTACTTTACACATCCCGTGATGTGTGTATGTGTTTTGCGGTAAAACTCCAACCAAAGATACAGCTTAGGGTTCAAACCATAAAGCATCCCCTTTCCCTGTCATGTCCTCTACCCTCCCTCCCGTCTCTCTAGGGAGCCACTTTTGTCAGTTTCGCGATGGGGGTCAGGGCAAGTCTTGTACAACATTATGGGATTTTAGAAGAAATTTATGAGTGAATGTTTTGTTGTGATATTTTATATTTTATATTGCAAGTCTCAGATCATATATTTTCAGATAAAATATGCCATAAGAGGTTCATTTCTGGTTTGCTAAAGCCCTCCATTCTTTTCCTTTCAAAATTATGTCATTCTCTTTTGATACAACACGGTCAGATTTTATTGAAATCTCATATATATCTCATATATTACTTTTTATGTCTGAATGGCTGTAAATTTCTACACTCACAAAGGTCTTTATGTCACCACATTTTCCAATATGAAGTGGGTTTGTCAGTCTTTGATCATGTCTTTGCTCTGGTTTTCAGTAAACTTTGTTCTTTTACAGTTTGGTAATGTTAGGCATATTCACATTACTGTGCAATAGCTCTCTCGAACTTTTTTATGTTGTGAAGCTGAAAGTTCACATCAGCTAACACTAATCCTCCTTTCCTCCCCACGGTCAATGACAACTATCTTTCTACTTTGTATGATTTTGATTACGTTAGGTATTTCATATGACGAAATCTCACAGTATTCATCCTTCTGTAACTGGCTTATATCCCTTAGTGATATCCTGGAGGTTCACCTATGTTGTAGCATATGACAGGAATTCCTTCTTTTTAAAGTCTGAATAATATTCCATTATATGTATATATCACATTGTCTTTACCCATTCATCTGTCATAGGCATTTTGGTTGCTTCTACTTGGCCATTGTTAATAGTGCTGTGTTGAAGATGGTTTGCAAATATCTCTTTGATTTCATTTCTTAAATATATATACCCAGAAGAGGGAAATCAGGTTCATATGGTAGTTTCAATTTTTTTTAGGAAAAAATCAGCTGATAATGGGTACATGCCATTTTGCATTCCCTTCTGCAGTGCACAAGAGTTCCAATTTCTCCACATCCTCCCTCCCACTATTATTTTCTGTTCTATTCATGACAGCCATCCTAATGGGTGTGAGGGATTTCTCACTGTACTGTTTATTTGCATTTGTCTTATGGTTGGTGACGGTGAACCTCTTATGCTTGTTGGCCATTTGTATATCTTCTTCAGGTAATGTCTATTCAAGTCCTTTGCCCATTTTAAAATCAGGTTTTTGGTTTTGTGCTGTTCACTTGTAGAATTGTTTTATGTTAAGAACAAGTGCATAATGGGTTCTATGGAAGTGAAGTTTCTTTTCTATCTCTTAGAGGATTGCCTCTATAGGCCATCACATTCTGGTTTAATGCTTGTTCATCAACAAACTTGTTTTCTTTCTCTGCTATGTGTATGGAGAGGATTTTTGGGTTGGGGAAGTTTTTTTTTTTTTTTAATTACATGTTCCCAACATTTTGTAAGTGGAGTAAAGAGCATTTCTTGGATAACTTCCTGGATAACTGAGTTTGGTTTGTGTTTACTGGTTTAGATACACTAAATCCTAACAGGTCCTCATGGAGGGATTACATGAAGACCTCTCACCACATTTGTGGACACGAGAAGTATTAAAGCAATATCTAGTACTTCCACATCTCTATATACTCAATACGAATGTGAATTCACCTACAGCATTCTTTTTCAGGTCACCGAAAAAAACCACAACATTCTTCATGTTCATATAGAAAAATTCATTCTCATCAGCTTATTTCTTTGAGAAATACACTCAGAGAACTACAGAGAAATCAAACTTCCCTCTTACTTGTCTTTGGGAGGGCTTAGCTGGTACAAGAGGGGATGTCAGGACAATTTAGATTATTTTTTGAATGTGACATGGATCTGGAATTTTAATTACTCCTTCTATTGTCCTACTGTGACCAGAGAATTCATGAAGCTGTCTGCATATGTTTTTCCATTATTAACAGAGAAATAGAAAAGGGAAAACTATTTTTCTTAACATAACTCTAAATTTTTGGTCAATGTAATACACAGACAGACCCCTGACATTGGAAATTTACAGCCATATGTTTCAGCAATTAATGATGTCTCTTGTATGTGACAGGAACAGATACCACACAGCCAAAATGAACACCTGGGGCCCTTTAGTGCCTGTCAAAGAGTGAGGTATAGGGCAAGTTTTTTGCAGTTATAATTCATATTATTAGTTAAATTTTCCAATTTTCCAATATAATGTGTATTTACAATTTTTTGAATATTGCTTCATGTTATAGTAGGTGGTGACAATGTTGAAGTTTACTCCACCCTATAATCCTAGAAATAGCAACGTTTAAAGAACCAGCCCAACCCCTCTTCCTTCCGCCAACCCTTTGTTTCCCTAGAAACAGCTTATTGCAAAGAACCACATTTCCTCACAGCACTTCATTAAATCTAAAGACATCCCCCTTGTTTACAAACGTAGAGGCCAGATACAGACCGTGCAAATTTCCAGCCTTCTTATCAAGGATTAGGGAATTGTTTGTCCCCACTGATCAATGGGAACAGTGCTGGTAATTTGATCAAACTTTTAAGTTTCACTCCTCCCAGTCACCTGAAGTTTAGGCGACCCTTAAGCATTGTAATTGGAAACATCCTTTCCTCTTTAAGATTCCCTCTTTAGAGTAGGCTGATCTTAAAACAAAACAATCCCAGAATACCTGTAGGTCATGCCGGGTGCTCATGCCTGGCCCCATATCTGGTGCCTTCTAGCTTTGTTTCTTCCATATAAAAGAAAAGCTCTTTTCTGTGTGACTCTTGGTCATTTGGAAAAGTAGTTTCTGGAATATCTATCTATCTATATTACTATATATATTCTCTTGCTTTTGTGGCACGGGCTATAATATATACTCAATAGTTGGAAGTAGTTCTTACTCTAAAAATTTTTTTGTAATCCTTAATAATTTGCATCTGTCTTATAATAATATTACAGGGAGGTATATGTCAAAATTTTCTGTGATTAAGGGGACTTTTTTTTTTATCTATCATGAATAAATATGCCTATGTAGATCCCTTGAAAATTTTAGTAACAATAAACTCCCCATTTTCAAAATGGATTCCTGACATTCAACTAAAATCAGCTTATTCACTACTGTTGAGTTTAATGAAATGCTTCACAATCAACTCATTTCCTTGCTTCTGATCATAGAAGTCCACGCTAACAGTTGTTTCTTGGCAACATAGCTACTTGACAATATTGAATAATAGAGAAATGTATCTTCTAAAGATCTTCAAAGCTATCCCAGATACTGCATCTTTAAAAAATACACTGGCATGTCTTCTTATATCCATCTGTGTGCCATGCCAGCACATTCTGCTCATTTTAACTTGATAATATTTTAAATATGCTAATTTTCAAGTCTAAATGTGATCATATTTCAATTGATTACCACTTCAAAATGGATAGAAGCTTCCAAAAATAAAGATGTGAGAACAAAACATACATATTAGTACATGTTAATGCATAAATATTTCCATAAAATTACTGCTGGTGGAAATGAGGTTATTTAAAATTTAATAATCTCATTTTACTTTCTTCAGGGTTCATATGAAAGAGCACAACTTGCCCACCAAATAATCTTAGAAATATTGCAGAATTATTCTTCAGATGAAAATAAATCCAATTGTCTTCTGAATTATGTAACAGTCTTTGTTACCCACACCTGACAGAACATTGAGGAAAACACCTAAAATAGTTGACAAATTTTAAACAAAATGTACGTTTTCGAATTACTTTCAGTATGCATGTGACCTTTTTTTTTTTTTTTTTTGAGACAGAGTCTCACTCTGTTGCCCAGGCTAGAGTGCTATGGCATCAGCCTAGCTCACAGCAACCTCAAACTCCTGGGCTCAAGCAATCCTCCTGCCTCAGCCTCCCAAGTAGCTGGGACTACAGGCATG
>CAUYRT010100614.1:0-37884 GCA_963574885.1 Lepilemur ruficaudatus | reverse complement strand
CAAGGTCAGGAGTTCGAAATCAGCCTGAGCAAGAGCGAGACACCATCTCTACTAATAATAGAAAGAAATTAATTGGCCAACTAAATATATATAGAAAAAATTAGCTGGGCATGGTGGCACATGCCTGTAGTCCCAGCTACTTGGGAGGCTGAGGCAGGAGGATCGCTTGAGCCCAGGAGTTTGAGGTTGCTGTGAGCTAGGCTAACGCCACGGCACTCTAGCCCGGGCAACAAAGTGGGACTCTGTCTCAAAAAAAAAAAAAAAAGAAAATGATCATCTCAAAGATTTCCTCCAACTCTGAAATTCTAAAATTTAGGGCATGGGGGTGGACAGTGATGGGTAAATCTGAAAACAAACAAAGTCTGCAGCTTCAGCTGCAGACAAACAAACAAAGTTAGCCACCTGCAGCTGAATAAAACAAACCCCAGAGATAAAAGGAGTAAGATTCCACTCGGGTTTCAGTGGAGAAATTATAAATGCATCACACACAGACACTCTTCACACTCCTTATAGGCAAGGAGGACTTTGCGTCTGCCACGTGACTGGGCTTCTGTTGTCCTCCAAATTCAGAGTCCAGCTTTGCAGGTTGGCCAGGAGTCCCTTGGAGAGGTTTGGATTAGGGAAACAGGAAGCTTCACTCTCCCTTTATTTTCCTCTAAGTCTGTTTGACAGGTAGCCAGAAGAAACTCCGAAGGGTACAAAAGGCTGAGGGCATGAGTGCCCTGGCTGTGGAGCTGCTGGACTGCAGTTACCCCGGCTAACTGTGGTAACCCAGTCTCCTGAATGTGTCCAGAGGTCTGCCTCAACTGGGTCCCGTGAGTAGATACCTACCTGGGGCTCTTCCCCTGACCCTATCTGCCTAGCAAATCCAGTCTGCACTTCCAACAAGTGGGCTAAAAGACCCCCTTGATGTCTCGGGTAGAGCCAGAGACCTCAAGTGGCCACTAGAGGGCTGGAGACTCTCGGTGGCTGCTGATGCCCTCTTGTGGCCAGATTGGGGATTGGCAAGGAAGAAGTTGCAGAAGAGAATGGAGATTGGACTTACGGAGAAGAGTAATAATAGTAACAGTTACCATTACAAAATAATATTGTAACAATATTTATTGTTATGTATTAGTTAATATTTTGACATTTGTACGACTATTCTGTGCTCAGCACTCTTCTAAGTGCTTTACAAGTACTGTATTTATTTAATTCTCACAACAACCTATAACATAAACGCTATTATTATCTCTTTTTCGACGATGAGGAAACTGAGCACAAAAAGGCTAAGGTAGTTGCCAAAGATCACACAGAAGACCAGAATTCCATCTATAAGAAGTCTGGCTCTGGCTCCAGAACCTTTACTTTTAGCCATCATGCTGAGATTGGGTCCCATCTTTCACATTGCCAGGTAAAATACAGGACACACAGATTGTAATTTCAGATAAACAACAAATAATTTGTTGGCATAAGTATGTTCCTTGAAATATTTAGGTCATACCAACAAATTATTCATTGTTTACTTGAAATTCTGATTTAACTGTGTTTCCTGTATTTTTATTTACTTAATCTAGCACTCCTAATTTACAAGACACTTTCTCTGCCACATGCCATCACCCATATTACCTCATTTAATTGTCCCAGGAAACCTATCCTCAGATGCCCCAGCATGTCTCCCTACCTCAGCCTCTCCCAATATTCCCATTTAGAGAGCTAAAGTGACTAGCTAAGGTGACGGAGCATAACAAGTGGCAGAGCTGGGGATTGAAGCTACGGTCTCCAATTCTAACACTGGTGCATGTTTTCCACCTTAACAGGAGAGGAAAGTGAGGAGCAGTGATTATCACCACAGAAATATCCCTTCATGGTGTCTCCTCAGGCCTAGTCTGTAGGTCCCTCCTTCAGGGATGTAGGAAAACCAGCAAGGGCCTTCCAGGATTGGGAAGTGGCAGAGCAGTGGAGATAGTTCTCTAGCTTCCGTGCCCAATCCCCACCTGAAGCCCAGGGAGGCAGGAAAGAGACTGTGCCCAGACCTGAGGGAGCTGAATGTGAGGTTTGAGCAACTGCTGAGGAGAGAGGGCTGAGGCTCCCTGGGACTGTTCACCTGCTGCTCTGTGCACTGGCAGCCTCAGGCCCAGCTGCTGGGGTTGCATCACCTGCAGCTAAAACAGCCAGAGAGCCCTGGCTGCCAAAAGGCAACAGAAACCAGGGCCCAGGGAGCCTCCCCCATCTCCCAGTTGTCTGTTGAGAGCACTATGCTTCCCTCTGCCAGTAGCACCCTTTGCATTTTTCTCTTTTGACTTTGCTAATCTGCTCCCACCCCCAAATACCCGTGCCCTTCCTTCCCTGAAGATATGAACAGTCCCTTCACCCTCCCCACCCAGGCTGCTGACTCTAATAGGGCAGTAGTCAAAGGAGTTTCTGGGCTGGGACCCTCTCTGGGGTGCAGGCTGGGGTGCCCCGCTGGTATGTGCCCCAACAGGTTTTTCCCTATCAGCCTTGAAGTCAGCCTGGAGCCTGTTTGACCTGCCCCCCCAGGGAACTGGAGCCAGAGGCAGAGCCAGGTCAGAAGCTGGACTTAGAGACTAGGCTTCTGTGGTCTACCTGGCCCCACAGGGAAAGCCATGCACAAAGCCTCCTGTGTCTGGGGCTGAGCTGCTGAGAGGCTGAGTGGAGTTCACTCAGAGCAGGTTGAGGCCCAGTTCCTGGGAGAAGAGATGCTAGGCAGGGAGGTGTTTATGTGGGACCTAGTACAGCCTGGTCTTCTCCCACGTCTGGGAGGGGCCAGAGTACGAGACAACAGCTGGGTTGGTCTGCAAGAGAGGTCATCTGACCAGCTGCTCAGCCTGGGCTGTACACACCCCTCTCTCTGCCGGGCCACAGGGGAGCCAGTGCCCACACGGGCAAGCTACCAGGCCACAAAGACGACAGCCACCTCAGCTCTAGCACCTTTGGTAAGCACTGAACATGGGCCCTCATGTTGGGAAGACCTTGTTGATTGCTTGGAGGAGGGAGGAATGAGTTTTCTTTTTCCAACATGAAAATGCCTCCTTTCTTGTCCAGGCACCCATGTACCTGCAAGAACACTTACTCAGATCAGCTCAGAGACTGCACCTGCTGACCTAAAGATTCTGGCCTGAGACTCCGAGAGTGAAAAAGGCAGACAAGCAGGTAGGCAGCTTTGTAGGCGGGAATTGTGGCTTGCGTGTAGGCTGGGGCTGCGGGTGGAGGAAGATGCTATTTGGAGTTGTCGCCCACTCCACTACTTATTCCTGCCAACTTCAGCTCCCCTACACTGCCCCAGGAGCCCCCAGCAAGGCCACGGAAGGAAGGGACGTGGACCTCGGAAGGGGAGCATCCACCTCAGACCAAGGATTGAGGAGCCTTAGCACCTTGGAGTCGGGGAGGGTTTGGTTGGTGCTTGTTCCAGGAGCATCCCTGATCAATCTTCCTTCCTAAAGGAGGCAGCGAGAGGCAGGGAAGGCGGGAGCTTTCCTCTGACCCCTCCACTTCAGCTCCAGTTCTGGCTCTCAAACCTGCTAAGCAAGTTGATCTTTTTCTCCTCAGCAAGGGAAAGGAATGGGCAATGGGAGCCCAGGCTCCAGGGTCTGGGAGTCATAAAGAGGCGCAGAAGGGCTGGGAAATTCAGCTCAGTGGGCTCCTGCGTGCATCCCCAGGGCAGCAAGTTGCGCCATGTCTGTGAGCAGCGGGAAGACAGCACCATCCCTGATCCAGGAGATCCTAAGCCACCTGGGCCTGGCCAACAAGGTAGGAGCTGTTGGGATTTTAGAAATCACTTTTAAAACATCAACTCAGGGAGGATGGGAGAATAGGGAAGTGGAGGGCAGGTCCTGAGCTACGCAAGGCCAAGGACTTGGCTGAGGCACTGAGGAAGAGTGTGCGCAGACCACAGGCCATGGCCCTCCTAATTACCCTGTACTCTTACAGACTGCAGCTTGGGGGACCCTGGGGACCCTCAGGACTTTCTTGAGCTTCACTGTGGAAAAGGATGTACAGAGGCTGCTGAGGGCCATTACAGGTCAAGGTGAGCCCCTTTCCCTCTGCACTTGGGAATCTACCTTTTAGAAGCCGATCTATAGACCAGGAAGGAGCCAGGAAGGAGGAACTAATGAGGTTGGAGAAATGTTTGTGGAATGCCTTAATTCTTGTATGTCAAGTACCATAGTAGGTGTGTCATCCCTGTTCTCACAACACCCCTGTGAGGTAAGGCTTATTATTTCCATTTTACACATGAGGAAACTGGGGCTCAGGGAGGGTAAGAGCCCTGCCCAAGGTCACAGAGCTCATAATGGCAGAGCTAGGATTCTAATCTGGGTCAGCTAATCCCCCAAAATCATTTTTTTACCATCACACCAGAGCAACTTTGCCTAAATTTGGGTCAGATTTGCATGCTCTTTTGGCATTTTATTTGCACCTTCTTTGAGATCAAATGGAAGTGGGGGTGATATAGCCCCTGCTCCTTTCCTTCCCAGCCCTTTCCTAGGCCTTGCTCTCTCCTTCAAGGAGTAGGGGGATCCCATTTCTACAAAGACCCTGGTTACAGCCCAGCCCTAATCTTGGTTCAGGTGTGGACCATAATGCCATTGTGGCCGTGCTGACCAATCGGAGCAGAGAGCAGAGGCAGTTCATCTCTCGAGCCTTCCAGGAGCGCACCCAACAGGTGAGATCTGACTTCCCAGGAGCAGGGGACTGGGGTGAGAAACTCCCTGGAGGATGTGGGGTGCAGCAACAGCAGCTGAGGCCGGCCTCTGCTTCCTGGCTAAACAAGGGCCTGGTGCTTCAGACCTGAGATGAAAACCAGCCAAATCTTCCTAAACCTCCCCACATTCCAGGGCCCTTCCCGTCACGCCCATACTTTTACCACTGGGACCATTTATTGTAGGACCTGCTAAAGTCCCTGCAGGCAGCACTTTCCGGCAACCTGGAGAAGATTGTGGTGGGTCTACTGCAGCCCGCAGCCCAATTTGATGCCCAAGAATTGAGAAGAGCCTTGAAGGTACCAGGAGAGGAGACTTGCTGGTGGTCTGGGAATTGAGGATACCACTAAGGGAAGGAGGAGGCTGGCTGCCTTGTCTTTGCTTACTCCAGAGGGGTGGACTTGGCAGAGGTCCCCTTTGAACATCCCATATCGACCCTTAGAAGTGGTCAGTGTCTGCTCCTTGCCCCTCCGTCTGCACCCTAATGACGTAGCCCAGTCTCAGAGTGGTCTCTCAATCTCTTATAGGCCTCAGGTTCTGCTGAAGATGTGGCCGTGGAAATTCTTGCCACCCGAGCCCCACCTCGGCTACAGGAGTGCATGACTGTATATAAACATGGTAGGAATATGGAGGGAGGGGCTGGGTGTGGTGGCTCACACCTCAATCCTAGCACTTTGGGAGGCCAAGGTGGGAGGATTGCTTTAGGCTAGGAGTTAGAAACCAGCTGGAGTAAGAGTGTGACCCCCATCTCTACAAAAAATAGAAAAATTAGCTGGGCATTGTGGTACGTGCCTGTAGTCCCAGCTACTCGGAAGGGTGAGGCAGGTGGGTTGCTTGAGCCCAGGAGTTTGAGTTTGCAGCGAGCTATGATGATGTCACTGCACTCTAGCCCAGGAGACAGAGGGAGACCCTGGCTCACAAAAAAAAAAAAAAAAAGAAAGAAAAGAAAAAGAAAAAAACAACATGGAGGGAGGGAGTTCCCAAGAGCTAGAGAGGGATCTGTAAGACGATCAACTCCTCTCCTGCACTCCCTACGCACGAGCCACCTGGGAACCTGGCTGCCCAAGTTCTGTTCCCTTGGGATCTCTCCTCCCTCCCCTGCGAGTTCCTCAGTCTCCCCGCAGGAGACAGCAGATGTGACTATTAAAGAAAGAGAAGCAATGATTAACCATCTTAGTCTGGAGCTCCAGGGCAGATTCCAAAGTGACAGTCCCAAAGGTACCCAGGTCACCTTCCCAGTCCCTTGCTGTCCCTGCTATCACGCCACATTCCAAGCTGAATTCAGCTTTGCTGCAGCCTGGGGTAAGGTAGGAACCTGCTCCGTAAGTCAGGAGTGTCACCTCTCGTGTCCCTGGCTGTCTGCCTTACTTGGCCACAACGTGCGCCACCCACTAATTTGTAACTGGTGTTTCCCATCCTCATCTTACTACTCCCCCTGCTTTCCTTGCTTTCCTCAGTTTTCCTTTGATGTCTAATCTTGGCCTATGTTCTTAATCCCTCTCCTACCTTTCTCTTTTCTTGCATCTGTTTTTCTCATTTCAATTCTTCTTCTTCTCCCTTCCCTGCTCTTTCCCTTCTTCATATCCTACCTCTCACATCATTTGTCCTCACCTGCCATGAGGGCAGCAAGCCTGGCCATCTTGCCTCACACTGTGGATTTCCTGTGCCCTCTTCACTGCCTGGCCACCACTCTGACAACACATCCTCCTGCTCGGCAGGTTGGTGCTTGCAGATGCAGCCACCCCATTCCTCACAGCTTAGAGATGTTTTTAGAGTGTCCACAATGGTACTTGTGCCTTACATCCTAAGAACTAGCAGCCGTCAAGCTACTCCAAACCAGAGATGGCACAGTTGGCAGGGCACAGTGGGGCAGACATTTGACAGGTCCTGGTTCTACACTGGGAAAAATCAGGAGGATTCAGAGAGCTCCTGTCCTTGCTCCAGATTTCCAGGTGGAGGCTGAAGAGGACATCAAGTCTGGGACCAGTGGCATCTTGCAGGACCTGCTGCTCACCCTAGCCAAGGTGAGGAGGACTGGTCTGCAAGGGAGGGGCGTGGCACTTACCAGATAAGGGGATGAGCTAGAGCGGGGAGCACTGCTGTCCTATAATGGACAAAGAGAGTATCAGGGGACACCAGGGTTTGGCTTATTGGTCTGGAGATAAAAAAGCTGCCCTTCAAGCCGGGCATGGTGGTGTATGCCTGTAGTCCCAGCTACTCAAGAGGCTGAGGCAGGAGGATCGCCTGAGCCCAGGAATTTGAGGTTTCTGTGAGTGAGGCTGACCCCACGGCACTCTAGCCCGGGCAACAGAGTGAGACTCTGTCTCAATAAAGAAAAAAAAAAAAAGCTGCCCTTCAAAGGGTCCTCCTGAGAACAGTTTCTCCTCCTAGGGGGGCCGTGAGAGCTACTCTGGAATCATTGACTATAATCTGGCAGAACAGGATGTCCAGGTGAGCAAGGGGCTTAGGAGTTTCCACAGCCATGCACATAAGACACCTTCCTCCAACATACCGTACAGCCAATGACCTATATACCCATTTGTCCTGCAAACCTGTCCCTGCCTTGAGGAGGGAGTCCTCAGTGACATGTTGGGGTATGAGGCGTCAGGTAATGTCAGAGCTGAAGCCTTTCCACTCATCCCACCCCTGACTCCTGAACTCACAGGAAGTAAGCTAAACTCACAGGAAGTAAGCACATCAACTGACAGATTCCCTGCTCATGGGCATTTGGGTGGAGGAAGCCTCCCCAGACCGTTTTTTAGGGATAATTTAATTCCTTGGGTACCAGGATTTTTCCAAATCAGTGAATAGAGCTGTGAGGGTAGAGCCCCTCCCTCTCTTAGCCCTGTTTCTTTCTTTCTTTAAAATCATAAATAGGCCAGGCACAGTGGCTCATGCCTGTAATCCTAGCACTTTGGGACACCAAGGCAGGAGGATCACTTGATGCCAGCAGTTTGAGACTAGCCTGAGCAACATAGTGAGACCCTGTATCTATAAAAAATAGAAAAATTAGCTGGGAGTGTTGTCATGTGCCTGTAGTCCCAGCTACTCGGGAGGCTGAGGCAGGAGGATCACTTGAGCCCAGGACTTTGAGGCTACAGTGAGCTATGATGACGCCACTGCACTCTAGCCCGGGCAACAGTGTAAGACTCCATTACGAAATAAAATACAATAGAATAAAATCATAAATAAAATAAAAACAACTAGTTTGTGGGTTAAAATAGCCTTTCCCACCCCTAATTTACCCATTACACCATTACCCCCCATTTACACCATTATGATTCTGGGAACATCATAGCCTTGGCTCCCTAGGCCCCCACCAATGATCCTGACTCACTCCCCTCTCCCAGGCACTACAGCAGGCTGAAGGACCCAGCACAGAGGGGACATGGGTCCTAATCTTCACCCAGCGAAATCCTGAACACCTCATCCGAGGTACACACAAGACTTCTTGGCCTTCTTGGCCCCGCAGCTTGTTCTAATGATGAGTTTTGACTATGATGGGGGAGTAATGATGAATTAATCCCCCTCAATTTATCTTTCTATGTCCCCCCCCACACACACAAGTATTTGATCATTACCAGCGGTACACTGGGCAAGAGTTGGAAGAGGCTGTCCGGAACCGTTTCCACGGAGATACCCAGGTGGCCCTGCTCAGCCTAGGTAAGGGACCTGCTCAGGCTATGTGGAGTGGGAGTCCCTGTGGGATGGGAAGTTGTGGCCCTAGTTGTGAACCTCCATCCTTCCCTCTTTGCTTCCAGCTTCGGTGATCAGGAACACACCACTGTACTTTGCTGACAAACTTCACCAAGCCCTCCAGGTGAGAGAGGCACTCCATTTCTCTCCCCTTGGAAAAAAATTGGGGGGAGATCCCTCCTGGGCAGGAGAGAGGAAGTTTCAGACTGCTGCTGATGTAACAGTCTCATATATACTTTATAAACCTGTAGTAGTCTCTTTCTCTGGGCTTACGAACTGTCAAGTGTGGAGGAGTGAGCTGTGATTAGAAATAAGTTAGTTGGCCCCCAAGGGCACTGAAACTAAAATTTTGGCCTTGTCAATGTCTAGGCGGCCAAATATAGGTACGAATGTGCTCTGTAAGACAGTGCCTTGCCCAGTTTCCGTTGTTGCCAGAGTGATGGTGATGACACTAGCAAGAATAATGACAAGGACCAGCATTTCTTAGATGCTGACAGTGTGCCAGGGCCTCTCCTGAGCATGTTACACCCATTTCAATTAATCCACACAACCACACTCCATCCTCATTTTATAGATGAAAAAACTGAAGCACGAAGAAGTTAAGGACCTTGCCAAGGTCACACAGCTAGTAAGCCATACAGTCTCCCTACAAAACACTTGATGATAGAGGACATAGGACATTGCCGGGCACTAAAGCGGGAGGATGGCTTGGGGCCAGGAGTTTGAGACCAGCCTGGGATATAGCGAGATCCCTGTCTCCAAAAAAAAAAAAGAACATTTACCATCCGGTGTCAACTGCCTGTCAGCTACACCATAAATGCTCTTACCACCCAGAGCTCCTTTCTCCACACTGGTCAGATTTTCTTCCATATTAATCTTGATTTGGTATTCTACCAACAGAATCTTTTTTTTCTTTTTCTTTTTTTTTTTTTTTTGAGACAGAGTCTCACTCTGTTGCCCGGGCTAGAGTGCCGTGGCGTCAGCCTAGCTCACAGCAACCTCAAACTCCTGGGCTCAAACGATCCTTCTGCCTCAGCCTCCCGAGTAGCTGGGACTACAGGCATGCGCCGCCATGCCTGGCTAATTTTTTCTGTATATTTTTAGTTGACCAGCTAATTTCTTTCTATTTTTTTAGTAGAGACAGAGTCTCACTCTTGCTGAGGGTGGTCTCAAACTCCTGAGCTCAAACAATCCTCCCGCCTTGGCCTCCTACAGTGCTAGGATTACAGGCATGAGCCACCACGCACAGGCCAGAATCTTTATTAGTAGAATTGTTCTCCAAAACCTATAAATAAAAAACTCACTACATTAGAGAAAATATAAAATTGGCAGAAGGGAAAAGTAGTATTATTTTGGCAGTGGAATAGCTTTCCATAGACTGGTTGAGAAGCCATCAGCCATGTTAATGACTATTAAAAAGACAGCATACATAAGCACTTATTCTATCATCCAGAGATTTTCATCTCCACAGTAGATTATTATACTTACCCAATAAAGCCTGTATTATTATGAGTCAACACTAAGATTCATTTGAAGAGTTGTGGTTATCTGCCTAAATTCTTGCCATAAACCAGGCGTGGTGGCATATGCCTGTAATTCCAGCTATTGAGGAGGATGAGGTGGGAGGATTGCTTGAGCCCAGGAGTTCAAGACCAGCCTGGTCAACATACAGCAAGACCCTGTTTCTAAAAAAAAATTTAAATAAATAAATTCCTGTCAGAAAAACAAACTTGCATCCAAGCAGTAAGTGATTTGTAGTGTCTTTGGATTACAGTACTCACACTCTTATGTGTACATGCTAGATTTGTCTTAGAAGTAGTCAGGAAATAATATAGGCCCATTTTTCTGAATTGTTATTAAAAAGGAAGAAAATCATGATACTTTTGTACTGTTCCTTGTTTTTTTTTTTTTTTTTGCACCGTTCCTGGAAGTACTGCAACACCAGGTCGATGCATGGAGTGGACGGAGCAAGCTCCTGTTCCATCTCCCTGCTCCAAAAATCCATTTAATATATTGTCCTTGGATAGAGGACGTATCAGATATTACACTGATAAGAACAGATACTACACTTGATCTTAGCCAAAGGCCGAGAAGCAATGTCCTGAGATTATGGATGCTTCTCTTTTCCCTTGACTTCCACTTCCTACAATAACCCTCCATGCCATTCAGCCCCTACTCTCACTGAGAACCTGACTAACCAACCTCCATCTGCTTCTCTCTCTACTAGGAAACTGAGCCCAATTACCAAGTCCTGATGCGCATCCTTATCTCTCGATGTGAGACTGACCTTCTAAGTATCAGAACTGAGTTCAAGAAGAAATTTGGGAAGTCCCTCTACTCTTCTCTCCAGGTGAAACTTGGCTAGTTCTTAGCCTGGAGCCCCAGTGCTACGCTCCTAACCTCTGCCCACACTCCCTGCACACAGCTGAGCATAGTCTCCCCTGTAGAACTCATGGGACTTTGGTTAATTTAGTGCAGGATTCCAAGCACCAGGGAGGATCCTTCCCTCCCAGACCAGCTATGGACCAGCATGAGAGAGAAAACAGAGTGCTTGGGCCATAGTAGTGGTGGGTCTTTCTAACACCTGACTCCCTTGTCTGCAGGATGCAGTGAAAGGGGACTGCCAGTCAGCCCTACTGGCCCTGTGCAGGGCTGAAGACATTTGAGACTTCCCTGCTCCCACCCCCCAAGACATTAGGATCTGAGAGTCCGGTCTTTGGCTGAGCCTGCAGGAGACCAGCAGAGCCTCCACATAGGATAACCCCTCACTGAGCACCACATGCTTCAGCTTCTTGTTGAGGCTGGAACTCTGTTTCTTTTAGCTCCCTTAATTTCCCTCATCTCAAAATGATGTCTGTACGTGGGTCCTCTAGCTCTCTCTTTGGGGTGGGATAGTGAGAACTCTTTGCTAGTTTCTGCCTCACTCATTCTTCCTGTACTCTGGCCAGAACATCTCACTGGTACCTGAAGTCTTTTGGCCAACTTCAGTGTCGTTTGTGTACCCTGACCCTGATTGAAGTTTGGGTGGAGCAGGACATGGACCAGGAAGAGGCCTTGGAGTTGGAGGCGCCTTTGATGTGCACTTGGCTATTCAACAGGAATCCTGTTTTTGCCCCGTGCTGCAGTAATTAATACACCTCCCCCACCCCGGTGTCTCTCCTCACCCTCATTCCCCAGGAAATATCAGGCAAAATAACTGAGAAACAGGCGCCAGAACAAGAACAAGGTCAGCAATGGTCAGAGGTAGCAAAGGTCAATGACTGGGAAGCAAGCAGAGGGTGAAGCTGCCCTCCCCAGTCTAGGAAGTCTTTGGTTAGAAGGGAGCACAACCCCCAAACTCATCTGGCCAAGCAGGGATTTGGAAACTCACTTCCCATTAGAGCATTATTTCCCATACAAGACCTAGCATAAACAGATAAACCAAAACAAAAAAGAAAAATGTCGGGCTTTGGCTCCCCCTGCTGGCTCCATTATAAATGACAGGCAACCTCCTTCCACCTCTTCCGCCCCCTCCCCATTTTTGCATTCTTCCACTGGGTCAAATACTTAACCTGACTGCTGCAGAGTAAGGCAAACAACAGATCTCAGGAAAGAAGTTTTATTTCCAAACCTTAGGAAGGTATTACAAATAATGGAGATAGAAACCCAAATCAAACCCTGAAACAAATGGAGACAGGCCTGCTGGGTAGTCAGGGGTACCCAGACAGTCAGCGATAGGAAGGAGGGGAGATTCATTCCAGACAGGGACCTCACCCTGGAGCTTGAGTCTGTATATTCATGTGACTATTCTGAGAAAGGGAATTGGGGAACCAGAAATCTTCACCCCACTAATCTCAATGTTGCCCTGGACGGGAAGAAGAAAGGCAGCAGCACGTGAGGGCAAGGACATTACCGAGTCTGACCTTGGCGTTTCCTGCCTGCTCTGATCCCCAACAGTCCATAAATAAGTCACCCTGCACATGTCAGGGGTTGCGGTGGGGGAGCAAGCAAACTAGCCATAGCCTCTGAAAGAAGGGGCCGGTCAGGCTGGCACTGGGGCACAGCTACAGCAGAACACAGTCTGACTCGTGCTTGGCCCTCAGCCGACGCTCCCCGGCTGGGCGTCCAGATGTGGCTCCTCTCCCCTGTATTGGATTTAACAATTGGTCATCGAACAACCTTGGAAGAGCATGAGACAGAGATTCTAGAAGGGAGAGGAATCACGGATCAGGAGGGGCAGTGGGGAGAGAAAGACAGGAAGGGGCACCTGGGGAGAGGGACAAGCAGGGGGAGGGCCCCGAAGAGGTGAGAGCAGGAGTAACAAGTGCCTGGACCAGGCAAAGCAAGGGACGTGTTCCCACATCCCTGGGGAGCTCCGCTGAGGGACGCGCACAGCAGGCTCACCTGTGGCGGTGGGGCCCGTGTCTGCACAGGCTGGACTGCTTGCTGCTGTTCATACTCCTCCTGCTGAAGCTGCTGGGCCAGCTCCAAGTCGCTAAGACCCAACGTGCCTTGTGGCTGCTGTTGCTGCTGCAGGGACAAAGCAATCAGGTAGTCCTAGAGAGAACAGAGTTGTGAGGTGGGCTAAGGCCTGGGGGGATGGATATTCAGGCTAGGTTTCCAAATCAATTTTTCCTCATCCTTCAAATTCTCTAGTGCCTTCTCCCTCCAGAGCAAAACACACAGTCAAACGTATCATCTGTGGTGCCAGAGAAGGCACACCAAGCGAGGAGATGGTCCGGAGGTAACAGAGAGTGAAGGGGCATGGATGTCATGTTATGGTCTCTAGATGATAAAATGCACGCAGTCTCCTATGGCAAAAAGGTCTCTGGGGCAAATGTGCTCTCTGTACCTTTCCCAAAGGCCCTACACACCTGGTCTACCTGCAACTGCTTTTCTGGGGAGCCACTCCCACCTTCTGCTCCAGGACCCTTGCCCAGGGAATGACTTAGGTGAAAATCAGAGTCGCAAAAGCAGCTGTCTCCGTCCACGTTGTGCAGGCTCTCCCATACTACTTGCTCCTCCTGTAGAAAGCCCTGGTCGGTGACCAGCAGGTACAAGTGACTCTGCAAAGAAAAGAACAGAGCTAATTGGTGGGATAGGTGATATAGAGGCAGTTTACCGCCAGAAATCATCTGAGATACACAGTTGAAGACAAGGTGAATCAATTGGTGTGCGGGCTGGAACACGTCAGTGTGAGCATGTGGATCTTTTATAAATACGTGTGGCCTTAGGAAGAAGAAAGGGATATGTGAATGTATGACCAGCTGGGCGTGAGTATGGCAGTCGTTTGGTCAAGCACGGCGTACTCAGGGCAGGGGTGCCCCACAAGATCCCGTACATACCACCCCCTCTATTTCCCATGGGTCTCTGGGTTTGCCTGATGGCTACAAGGATAAATCCTTTGAGAACCAGAGACCCCTCCCTCTTCTACTCAATTCCTGGAGAGTTTCGGCAATTTCTAACTTTGAAAGACTGGCATTATTCAAAAATTCCCCTGCGCCTTTCTGAGAGAGGATTACACTCTCCTGTCCCACTGAAGGCAGGCTTATCCCTTATACTTCTCTGGCCGGTGTGATGTAAGCAGAAATGACATGTACCATTTCCAGGCAGAAGCACTAAGTGTGAGTGCACAATGTCCCTCTCTCCCTTCTCCCTCACATATTCCAGATAAAGGCTCTTTTGTCAGCCTCGGTCCCACAGCGAAGATGGTGTGGGACAGAACTGTAGCCACTCCACAGCGGACATCAGCATAAATGAGAAAGAAACCTTTGTAGTGGTAAACCACAGGGATTTTTAGGGGTCATCTGCTACCATGGCTTAGGCTTAAGCCATTGTTTATCCTGACTGACACGTTGACCCAGGAGAAAAAGGCATGAGGAAACGATGGCGCTCCAACCCGCCACCCCCAAACCCTCATCACCTTGTGCTTAGTCATAGTGCTAAAGTGGTTGTTTCGGAAAAAGACGCTAAGTTCACCCTCCTTGGCAGCCGCTGTCAGCTCACACAGTCCATGGTAAGTCAGCTGGGCTGCCGTGTTCTCCAGGAACTGCTCTGCAATCAGGCCTGCCAGAGGGCACAAGATGGGGCAGCTTGGCTTAAATTCAAAGTCCACGATAGGAATGCTCATCCCGAGAGCCCCTGTCAAAAGCCCTGGAGGTCAGCTCCACCTTTTGAAATCCCTACCCTGAAGCCTGCTGTATTCATTCATTCAACAAATACCTATAGAGCAGCTGCCCTGTGCCGGGCACTGGGGGATAGACACATCAGTGAACTAAACAAATTCCCCAAACTCCCTCTTGTGGAGTTATGTTCTAGAGCGGTGTGGCGGGAGACGACAGACAATAAACAATAACCCTAAGTAGCCACCATTCCCTCTTCGTAATATCCAGGAGAAGGGAGAGAATATCACCTTCTGTCACGAGGTTGGTGTCACTGGAGTGTTTGCAGGTGATGATCTTCTCTACCAGCTGGTTGTAACTCAGTTTCCCAACTGCACTCACAGCCTCAGGACTCTACATGGGTAGTAGGGTGGGATAATACAAAATGAGTTGTTTTTTTATTTTAAGGAAGGAAATGAACCAAACCCACAGGACTGCAACCCTATGAGGAAAGTTTTCTGAACTTTTGATTTCTAAAGAATTGATCCTATCTGCGTGTGGTTTCCTTGTATTTGAATGTCAGCCCCCCAAAAAGGTTAAAATTCAAGGAATTCTATACTGGGTCCACTCTCTAAACCCTATTCTCTCCCAAGCCAATCTAACCCCTACCTTCCAACCTCTACCCTCACAAAATTTTGCCTAAGAGTCTCATTGGGGCCCCTCCCACTCTCACCTGTGGATCAACAAGCCAGCCATGGTACAGAGGTATGCCTAGTAGGTCAAAGACGCTGCACTCAGGTGTATACTCAAAATCAGAGACTCCTGTGAATCGTACATTGACATCCAGACCTGTGGCCAGTTTAGGCAGCACTGTCATTGCATCGTCCACATTCTGGGGACAGAAAAAAAATGATGGGTATTCTAGCCTTCTCTCCCACCACTCGACTCCCACCTCCCCAGAATAAAAAAAATAATCTTGTTGCTTTTCTTCCCTGATTCTCTTACAAGCCATTCCATTCCTCCCTTGCTTCAACCCTTCTCTATCTCATATAAATGAACATTATTTTCTAGGACAAAGATATACCCTCCTCCTCCTCCTGCAGAATGAAATCATGGTTCAAGGAACCCTCTAAAGAAGTAGCAAAAAGGCTTCTCTTAGTATCACTGGGTGTCTCCGAACAAACCTGCCAATCCCTATATCCACAGACCTCTTGTCTCACCTGCTGAAAATTCAGCTGAAGTCCCTCTGACTTCTCTTGGGGCTTGATGGACAGGAGGCAGTTTCCTGCAAGGCAGGATCTCTTATCAACTTACCTACCAATTGTCCCAAAAGCTCAGCTTCCTCTTCTCCTGGCAAATGGGGGTAATGTCACAGAACCATAAATGTCAGGGCTGGAAAGGAACTTAGAGTCCAATCCAGACGCTTCATATCTCAGAGGAAGAAACTCACAAAGATGAAGGGCCCACTCAAGGTCACAATAAAAGCTAAGGGCATAGGCCGGGCACGGTGGCTCACGCCTGTAATCCTAGCACTCTGGGAGGCTGAGGCGGGCGGATTGCTCAAGGTCAGGAGTTCGAAACCAGCCTGAGCAAGAGTGAGACCCCGTCTCTACTATAAATAGAAAGAAATTAATTGGCCAACTAAAGATATATATAGAAAAAGTTAGCCTGGCATGGTGGCACATGCCTGTAGTCCCAGCTACTTGGGAGGCTGAGGCAGAAGGATTGCTTGAGCCCAGGAGTCTGAGGTTGCTGTGAGCTAGGCTGACGCCACGGCACTGTAGCCTGGGCAACAGAGTGAGACTCTGTCTCAAAAAAAAAAAAAATATATTAAATGTTTTTTGTGGTATCATACCAATATATACTTATACTTCAAATCTATTGACCTCAAATGTTGATTTGAACTGACAACACTTAAAGATTAACAATTTAACAATCAACATTTCAGAATAAACTGCAGTCATCCATTTTCCAAACTAAGCAATTACTAGCTGTGTGAATAAAATAATTCTTTATACGGCTCATATTTCTTGTAGATTTCAATACAACTGTAATTGCATGCATATTTGAGAATGGTATTTTTGTTTATGTGTGCATGACTTCCCAAAGAAAATCCATTTAATAGGCTGATAAAATTAATGATCATTTAATTGGAAAGTCACTTCCATTCCTTTTTATAAAAGGATTCACACATATATAAAACATAAGAGAGCAAAAACAGCACTATAATGGTGACAAAGCAAATATTCCTTACCTAGAGGATCTGTAGAAATTCTTTTGGTACTCTGTGGACGGTTGATTAATTTTTTATGCTATTGGGGGAAAAGTACACAGAATAAGCAGAAGAAATCATTAATTTGTGAACAAGCTACAACAAAAATCCATCTTTACCTCACTCTTATTTGGAAGAAGTACTGAATTGCATACCTTGCAGAATCAGATCTTGCATTTTTACATGCATGCTCAGCAATGCTTTCCTCACATAAGGCAAAATATATTAACCCAACTCTTTCAGCAAAGTTAAATTTGAGAATACACATTTAAATATTATATCACTCACATTACCTCTGAATGAACATTTTCCAACTAAAATTTAAAGTTATTAAAACCAACTAACACAGAGCAAGCTATCTGTATGCTGCAAGCACAGTATTTTGTAAAATTCCTTGTGGAGTAGGAATCTTGCCTCAACACTCAGCACATGGCCTGGCACCTAATAGAAACTAAAAAACAACTAAGTCATTCAGAAGCTATTATTCTAAAACCAATATTTTAACAAGTAGTTTCATATATATACATACACACATACATAAAAATCATTACTTTTCTACACTGTCTGCAGAACCATTCACTCTTAATTAATATGGGATAGTGGAAACAGCACAGGAGATAAAGAAAAAACTGGATTCAGATACCTGTTAAGTGGTCGAATAGCAGTGTACTTTGGAGAATTTATTTAACTCTCCAGTCTCAGCTCTGAAATGTGTTTATTAAAGCCTATATCACAAAACCTTGCGCACAAATGTTCAAAGCAGCTTTATTTGTAATCGCCAAAAACTGGAAACAACTAAAATGCTCTTCAACAGGCCCATGGTTAAGTGAACTGTGGTACATCCACACTATGGCACACTACTCAGTAATAAAATAAATAAAAAGCAAATCACTGATACATGCAACAACGTGCAAGGGCGTCATGCTGAGTGAAAAATGCTAGTCTCTAAAGGCTACATATTCTGATTCCATTATATCACATTCTTGAAATTACAGACTTATAAAGATGCAGAGCAGGTTAGCTATCGCCAGCAGTGAGAGACGGTGGGGGTGGGGTTTGGCAGTAAGGAGGCGGCACAGACGAGATCTCTGTGGTATGGAACAGTGCCGTATTTTGAACGCCGTGGTGGTTACAGACGTCTACACATGTGATAAAATGGCATAGAATTATGTATCCATATTGTATCAATGTCAGCTTCCTGGTCTTGATACTGTAAGATAGTTATCCAAAAATGTAACCGCTGAGGAAATCTGGGTGGAGAATATATGAAACCTCTCTTTACTATATTTTGCAACTTCCTGTGAATCTAATTACTGTGCTCAAACTATTTTTTTTAAAGCCTACTTCACAGCAACGACATGAAGAAGACGTAAATGCTGTGTGTTAATGCCTAGCACGCTGGTTCCCAACGAGCACCCGACACAAGTTAATTGAATCTGCTTATCGCATTTTGTAGGCATTCTCGGCACAGGCCCTACATAAACATGGAAGCATATAAAACTTCCACGGAAAAGTTTTAATGCGAAGGAATTATTGTAAGGAACACAGTGAGGTATACTATACTGTAACACTGAAAAATAAGTTTTATGATTTCTGAGTCATCAACTATGTGCTTGAAGCCCTCAAAAAATTTCAGAGAGAAATACCAACTTAAATAGTGCAGCAGATTCTGTCATTCCCATCAAAGGGCGCACGGCCTGGATGGAGCCTGAGACAAAAGGTATGCTTCAGGTTTTTTCTCCGTATCAGTAGTACTTCACCCTCAGTCATTCTTCATTCACAGACGTCTCATAGCATTTTGATGCACCGAGAGTGGTTCTAGTGTTTAAATACACGTATTTTTGCACACACTTGAAAATTCAATTCCAGTGCTTCATCTGACGCGCACCCATGGAAGCAGCGGATTGGGGCAGCACGGGCTGCTTCGGACTTCCAAGCGCCGTGTCACGGCCTCTTCATCAGGGATTTTCAATGCTGCCTTCCCTTCCCTTTCTTCTTTCCTTATTTCCCTTCTCTTCCCTTTTTCCCCCTTCTCCTCCCTTTTTCCCCCTTCTCCTCTTTTCCTTTTTTTGCATTTTTTTTCCTGTGCACTGTTTTTGCCTTGCACACTAGCTTTTGAACCTCACTGGTGCCCAGGGTCGGGCCAAGCCTAACGGGAGGCCTCCCTTGTCCTGCGCAGTCTCCCCTCCCGCAGGCTCCCAGGGTCCCGTGCAGCTCCCCGGACTCCTTCCTCAGCAGAGCCAACTTTAATTTCCCTCCACTTTCCTCTCTTGCCCTCTTCCAATCAAAGGGTACCATTCGGTTACATCTTTTCAGGTTCTATTTGTTAAAGGAAGTTTTCTTATTCTTTCAAGTAACCAGTTTTTAGGTTAATATTGTAGATCGATATTTTAACTTGCCAGATACAGTTTCTTAAGTGTCACTTCCAACATGTCACTGTTCAGGAAGATTGTTAGGAAAAATCTAAATGTGGCTCTCAAGCTCTCCATGAACTATCTCCCGGCTAAACAATCTGCTTTGTAAAAGGGTGTGGTGGAGCACATGTGGAAGTTTTTCCCTCATAACCCTCTCAAGGGCATCACTATAAAAGTATAAATAATTGAAATATGTACAAATGTGTCATATTTATGCTGCTAACCACAACGCAGACCTCATCTACTAGAAGTGGTTAAAAAAACTTGAAATCAAAGATAGCCACCTACACCTGACATAGGTATGACCATCGTGAGTTTTGCAGCCACTGTTGCTAGGACTCCTTCAATTACTGACTACTCTTTCCATGCTGCCTAAATACAACCTTGTTATTGAGTTCTGACAACTAAGTAAACCACTTTTAGTTGAACTCACATGTGTGACAGTTTGATCTTTGATGTGACAACCCAACAAACTGGAGTTGGCACATCCATTCTGTTACCCAGCATTGTCTTCCATGGCACCTGCAAAACTTTCCCCTCCTTGGATTTTCCATTGTTCCAAATTCCAATCATGGTTAATCTTGTCTTTACTTGTTAGACTAATCTCTTTGAGGCCAAGAAGATGTATCTTTTTCCTATACATGTTCTTCACCAGGGTCGACATGGTGGTGTACATGTAGAACAGTAAAAAGTATTTAATTTGTGTGATAATATCTTCTCCTGACTTAAATAATATGCCCCTTCAAATCCTGCCATATTTTCAAGGCACCGATCACATTCCACCTCTTTTATCAACTGCACTAGTCCCTAGTTTCTTATTTGGGAATTTATGTACTATTGCACAACTATTATTATCACAATATAACACAACTATTATTTTCTGACAACTTAATATTATGTTATTAATGTCATTCATATATGCTTGTTTTCCCTCCCCAGTTAGGCTTTCAGTTATCTTATTATGTCCTTTTCTGAATCTTCTTTTATGTCAGTATTTATATTTGCCACAAGGTAACAATATCATACCCTTAATAAATACTTAATAGTCAGGAATATCATCTACCGCAGACAATCACAAGGATTGTCAGCATCATACATTTTAAAGTAGACAGTTTTAGCTTTGCACCAAATCTGCTCAGTTATGTTTTTAGGTATGATTAAGATTTCTTCCACCATTCCCTACAGAAGACATTTCAAATCTTTACCATCTTTGCAAAACCTCTACCTTATCCCTGCCTACCACCCACTCAGCAGGGAGTTTTATCTTCTACTCATTAAGTAAATAAAGCAATAGTTCTCAAACTTTAATGTTCCTGACAACAAATCTTGAGAAAAAAGCAAAAAAGGAAGCTCACATTTTGATTCAGTTGGTCTCAGATAAGGCCACATTTGCGATAAGCAAACTGAGTGATTCTGGTACTGAGGTAGGGTTGCTGCACATAGAAAAACCCTATCTGGCATGACCTCCATGGCACCTCTGTAGGTCCCAGTGAATGCATGGAAAAATAATAAAAAATCTTTATCCAAAAAGTGATAAAGATTTCAAGTGTGATGTCAGGACAAAAGTCAAATTCTGATTGCTTCTTACTACCCTAATACTACCAGAATATAGAAATAATATTAACTTCTATTAAATAATTTCATAAATTACATGGCAAATTTCATAAATTCTGGCTAAAGCCCTCTGTACGTATTTCTGGCAGTTCCCTGAGCTGTGCTCCCCTGGTACCCACCCTGTCCCACCAGGTGCCCACGGTGCTCAGCCCTCCACACTGCTGCTGAGGGCAGGGCAGTTTCTCGGCCTGCATCCATGTCTGTTACCGTGGGCACGGGCACCATGACGCTTTCTGCCCCTCCTGCGTGTTTGCTCCCGGGCTGCCGCAGAGGCCCAGTTGTCTGATGTCTGCGATTGCCGCAAGCTGGGGCTTGCCACCCTGCCCTGCTCTGCCTGCTCTGTGGGGAGGCTTGGTCTCTCCTCTTCTCTCCCAGGGAAAGCAGATCTTCACTGGTGGCCACCCTAACTCTCCTGGAATGTGAACTGGGTGGAGACAAGTGGTAAGAGTGAAGGAAGCAGCTACCTGGCCCTCATGTCATATGACATTAGAGTAATATTGACTGTGCCCTGAAGTGCAACTGATGAAGAAAATAAGCCTTCCATTTTTAATTAAAATCTTTCTCCTTAGGACATAGTCGTACAACTAAGGAGCTGAACTGGGAGACAGATTTCACTACTAGCTACAGTGCTCAAGTCTAAACACCCTCTAGCCTGTGATGACTAGAACTTTACATATATAATATATACTTATTTATTTTAAATATATTTGATGTATACATTTAAGATACTACAGATCATATATTATAATTATGTATAACTATAATATATAATATGTAATCTAATAACATAATGTTACATAATATATTTAACATGTAGTATTTAATATATTTATATATACTTAATACATTTACATACTAAATATATAAAATATGTACTTGTGTTTTTACATAAACCCACCCTGACTCCCCTGCAAATAGAATTCTCTCAAGTCATATTTCTTAGTCCAATTATTTCTGAGTCTTGAGTTAATTTCTTACCCCAGGAAGCACCTCAGCTTCCATGCAAATAATCTTCCAGGATGGTTATTTCTCTGCACATTTATCAGGCATGTCTGAGGCTCTCAGAATTGAGTCTGCATCAGAGCTATTTAAAAGTTGCTGTATTCTTGATTCTGTCTTTCACAAAAAATAAAAATAAAAACACTATGTGGAAGACGGGGGAGCTCTTACAGTTTTCCTCCGTGATAGGTGACCAAGGATCGAGAGTGGCAGGTCTCCTGGCTGAGACCCCAGGGTGAGCGAGGGGCCTGGGGAAGAACCAGGTGCCATTAGCTACACAGCTGACACTTTCCTGAACACCGTGTTGCTTGATTGTGTGGGCTCTCAGACAGGCCTGAGTTCAAACCACTCTGACAGCTGCTGGTTCCTGAGTCAATTCACGTCTTACTTTCCTGAACTTTAAAATCACTGTCATTATATTGTCTACTGCCTAGGTTTGCTGCAAGCTTTAAATAAAATAAAATGTGTAATGCACTTTAAATGAAATAAAATGAAATAGTGTAGTTGAGTTCTTGGCACATAGTGGGTGCTCAATAATAGTCACCTAATTGGTTTTACCCCACTAGTATTGACAGAACTAGAGTGTCATTTTGCTTGTAGAAGGTCTTTCTACACCCCTCAAAGTTCAATATATGGATCACTGTCCAAAGATCCATAAGCAACTAAAGCTAATTTTGTGGGTATAGTTTTATGTAGAGCAAGGCATGAGCCCCGTGCTGCCATGACATGACATCATTGGAGACAGGAGGCCTCCCTGCGGTCTCATGGCAGACCCGGGCTCAGCCTCTGCTGGCCAGCAGGTCTCTGGCAGCGCTTTGGCCCAGAAAGAAGCTCAAGCGTTTCAGTCTTGGCCAGGACTCACCTCCTTGTAAGGGGCTTTCGGGGAGCCATGGGGCGGTACTGGCATTAACTGAGCAGACATCGCTATAGAAACATGAGCATGAAAATGAGAAAGGAAAATAATGAAGTGGAAACAGTTGCCATTGTGCGCAGGCTTTAGGGCTGATTTGTTTGGTAACATCGTGTCATGGTTGTGCTTTCCTCTCTAAAAGACTAAACATGGGTCATGTTAGGAGGCACAGCAAAGATGACAGGGGTGAAATGCCTCCAGAAAAGTCAGAAAAATTATAAATTCTTCCCATTATTTCACATATATTTTGAAGTGCTTAGTAGAATCGATGACATAAAGTGATGCCTTTGAATCCTAGAGCAATATCCTATTTTAAATTGTACCTTGGATGGTCGTCAATTTCAAGGGCAATCATAACTATACTATTGCCATTTGGCAGATACATCTACAGACATTTCTGCAGAAATAATAAGAGGTAAAGTTTGTCTTCTTTAATTTCTACTGCCTATCAGTTCTTGTAGTTTCTACAGCAGAGCAAGTTTTTGTGTAAAGTAACATGTTAAGGACTTTCCAATATTTTCAGCACCATTTAGCATGGATGCCACGTAGCCTTATAGCTAAACATCAGTTTTATACAATCAACAAAAGAAAAGGCCATGATGGTGTTATGGTTTTATCATTTACCTGGGGCACATGAAGAGTGCATGCGAAATTTTCACAGGTGATTATTATAATGACTGTGTAACAATTCCTTCATCCAGCCCTAACCCCAAACCTCTCCCACCCCCGCACACTTACCGTAGATTTTTCTGGTAAAAAGGTCATTTGTTTTGTAATTAGAAGACATATGGGTAAAAGTGTTATGATTAACAATAAACTAAAAAGTATATATAATTGGTATTTTTCTGTGCATCTTTAGCATGGATTTTTACCAGGAACATTTTGAAGTATCGTAAGTCCTGGCTTTTACTGCTTACTCTGCTCTGTATTTATTTCACATAGTGGTCTCTTCAACTAAGTAATAGTTGCCATTTGCTTAACTTGAGCTCATTTATTGCTTCATAGTAAACTGTATGCTCCAATCTGTGATATATAGCTCATATAGAATTCTTAATGGTTTTACATTATAAAAAGCTAGATAGAATATTGATCAAAGAAGTAATCTGGTACAAAAAATAATGCGGGCATAAAAACTTTGTGCTGTGGTTATGGGTACAACATAACCACAAATCAAATAAGAGCTTATATTAGTGTCAAGCAAGGACATACATATGACTATTTATTTCATTCCAAATCCATAACAATGGTTTGAAGTATGACCATCCCCATTTCATAGATGCAAGTTCTCCAAGGTAATATGACTGGGATATCACAGAACTAGTCATAAAACCCTGGTCTGCCTAAAGGCCTAACTTAACAAATAATACTGCCTCCAGATAATACTGTAAGCTACTATTTTTATTAATTACCATATACTTGTGGTCACCAACCCCGTTAGGGACCATGCTGCAGAGCTCCACCCTCCCCCACCATTGCAGTCCATGGAAAAATTGTCTTCCATGAAACTCAGGAGCCAGGCTGCACAGCAGGAGGTGAGCAGCTGAGCCATCCAGGGAAGCTTCATCTGCATTTACCGCCACCCCCCCCCCCCCCCCCGTGGCTCACATCACTGCCTGAGCTCTGTGGAAAAACTGTCTTCCATGAAGCTGGTCCCTGGTACCAGAAAGGTTGGGGACCACTGCCACATACCAAACATTACTCTAAAAACTTAAAGTATATTATATAACCTTGACAGATTAATACGGTATAGTCCAGTATATATATGCACACACACACACACACACACACATATATTCTTGTGAGATAGTTGTCATTGTGCCTGGTTTACAAATGACAAAACAAATTTAGAGAGATAAACTTATTTGACCAAAAACATACACACTAAGTGACAGATACATTTAAGTTAACATTTGTAAGAGTCCAGATCCTTTATTGGTAACTGTACGTAAACTTTGTATGTAGCCTGAAGGTTGTATCCTGGAACTTTCCACTCAGCCATTTCAGTGCTCCAGCACTATGCTCACCATTTACACACATCAACTTTACTTCTCTGGACTAAATTTGTAACCTTAAGAAATTGTGTCCCTTTGTGCCTCAGTTTTCTCATTTAAAATGAGAATAATAGTATCTGTTTCATACTGTTATTGGATATGTTATGTATCTTATAGCAGAGTATCATATGTGATAAGTGCTCACAGTAGCACCAACTATTACTTAATATTTTTCTTTAAAATTACTATTTGTCACCCACATAAATACGTATTTAAAAGAAACCCTTATATTTCAACCATAAATGAGAAAACAATTACACTTGTATAAACACAAGGAAATCTCAAAAATAAACACAATTAAAACAAAACAGTGTTATTAAATTCTATTGCCAGACAAGATCTCTGAACCTGAGAGTTGTTCTCTATTTGTTAAAAATGGAGCTTTTCAAGTGTTAGGGAGATGCGAAAGCATGTTAACACCAACCTGAGATTTATTCAGAAAATTAAAGAAAGGTTTAAAAAGAGAACAACTGCTTTGCCATGAAAAAATGAATGAAATAAAATAATTTATTTTCATTTAAGGCTGGCATATGTATTTTCCTAAAAAATAAAATAAACCACCTGCAATTCCAAAATTTTAGAAAAAGCAGTAAAACTGAGTACTGGGAATCATATTTTATTTGCTGGAAATCATACTTTTCAGTGTAAATCTGTGGAAAGTATTTTGTCTTTCCAAACTATAGACATAACATTTTAAGGGTGTCTGAGTGATAAGTCAGCAACAAAAAGCAAGGGGCATAAACTCATAACCTAAGTTAGAAAAAGCTGGAACTGCCTTGTTTAAGGAATGGCTATCATTCCTGCAATGAAATTGAGCTAAGAGCTGATGTCACTGTGAATAGAACAGAAAAACTGCTCAAGCTATTCAGAAGCGGCTAAGCATTCAAAACCAAGATGATTGAGGAAGCCAGCTTCTGATTTAGGAGCTGAAAAATTCCAGGTAAAGAGAGAAACCACCATCCAAGGCCATGGCAACTCTATTCCAAAGCTGAGTTTCAGCAAGAAGTACAATTGCCCTTCCCAACTGGCTCTTTGAAAGATACAGATTTGCCAAACGCCCTGAAGGGGCAAAGGATATGAGAGGCAGTATGACATTGCAGTAAAAGTTGAGGACATAAAGTAAGAAAGAAGCCGGCTCGCTCAAGGAATAGGAGGACATGGTAAAGCATAAAAGAGGAATGACTTTGCAGTCTGGGTCCTCGTATGGCCTCTCCTCCCGGGAGTCCTGCGAGCTGAGACAAGCCCTCTAAACTCTCTTGCTGGAGTCTCTAACTGGGAAGCAGAGACCATGGTCTCTACCTCTGCAGTTTGCAGACTGAGATGATGTCTGTGAAGGACACAGCCTACACTGAGAATTCATCAACTGAACACACATGCAATGTGTGGACCTTGTTTAGACCCTGTTTTTGAACAAATCACCTGTAAAAAGAAAAAATTTCGTCAGTAGGTGACTACAAAATATGGGCTGGGTAATAGATGACATCAAGTAGTAATTGCTAATTTTATTTGATGTACAAATAGTATGGTGGTCATTTTTCTTTTAGTCTTTACATTTCAGAGAAGCATTCTGAACTATTTACAGATAAAATGATATGATATCATAATTGCTTTAAAATACTTCAATGCCCTAAACAGCCAAGGGTATTAGATGAAATAAGCATGTCAGAAAATGATGGGAGATGTATCTATCTAGGTTTATTATATATTTTCTTTATTTCTGTGTGCATTTAAGTATTTACACACACACACACACACACACACACACACAAACACACCCAAGGTTTTTTTAGAATAAATAAATGAAAAGACACCAGCATCGGCCAACATACTGTTGTTGTCATCAAGGAGTTTCTTACAATTGCACAGTCAGTGTAGAACTTCCTGAAGGCATAGCAGAAATGTTTGTCCCTCACACATAATAAAAGGAAGTGCTTCCACATAGAGAAGTCTAGAGATCAGCATAAACCCACAGAGAAGTAAGACTATTGTGGAACAAAATAAGAATAGAGTTTAGAGCAAGAAGTGTTGACCTATAGTGGCCTCACATGGACATAAATCTAGAAATTAGGTATGAGAATGAAATCAAGCTGCTACCAATCATGGAAGCAATGTAGATCTGTATCTGTGTTTAGCTCAGATCTTTCTTTGTTTTAAACCAATGTACATTTTTATGTAGTCAATGTTATGTTTTGCCTCTTCATTATTTTTCCAATTGCTTACTTCTTAGAAAATCACTCTTTTTAAGACTTCAATCTGATTATGGTTTTGTCAAGAGGAAGGGATTAATAAATCTCTCAGTCCATGATGAGCTCAGTCACAAAAGGAGATAGCTTTAGGCCCCCCATAACGTGATGGATCAATTTAAGAAACCCCAAAGATAGAAGGAAGGGGCATCTAAGTATGGCTGCAGATACAAAGTGAGCAAGGATCTAGGTATAATAATTCAGAAAATATATATGGAGGCAATAAAGAAAAGTTGTCAAAAGCAGTCTGGAATAGATAAATCTAATTTCTATATGGGTGTCTCTAGTTTCATTTTTTATCTATCAAATGGTCAAAGCAGTAGATGCAGTGCATGAGGTTGCAACGAGAATTAAATGACGCAATGTATACAAAGCACTTCAAACATGCTAGTGATCCATAAGTGTTAACAACTCTTCTTAATATGCTTAAAACTTTGCTCAGTATTCTAAGAAATTCTGACAAAATCAGATGCCTTTGATCCATAAATGCACCTAGGTGGGAGATGATATTAATTCTTAAAGCAGCTCAACAAGTCAAAGAAAAATACACGACACTGTTAAAACTTGCATTAACTTTAACTTCCTGTCTTGATTGTTCTACTTTTAGATTATGATCCCAGCAGACTTTGTCAATCTATGAGATCTGTTTAGGTGCCTATTTAATTCTGAGAATTATTCTTTCTAAAATATTCTAACACTGCGGGCCCCAACCCCCGGGCAGCAGGCCAATACGGGTCCATGGCCTGTTAGGAACCGACCCACATAGCAAGAGTGGGCGAGCAAAGCTTCATCTGTATTCACAGCCTCTTCCCATAGCTCCCATCACCACCAGAGCTCCACCTCCTGTTAGGTCAGCGGGGGCATTAGATTCTCACAGGAGCGCAAACCCTACTGTAAACTGCGCACGCGAGGGGTCTAGGTTGCACACTCCTTATGAGAATCTGATGCCTGATGATCTGAGGCAGAGCTGAGGCAGTGATGCTAGCTGTGGGGAGCGCCTGCAAATACAGACTATCATCAGCAGGGAGGTTTGCCTGCACAGTAAATGTAACATGCTTGAATCGTCCCCAAACATTCTCCCCCATCCCCCAGTCCATGGAAAAATTGTCCATGAAACCGCTCCCTGGTGCCAAAAAGGTTGGGGACCACTGTTCTAACAGATCTTTTTTTTTTAATTCACTGATTTTATTTGTTGTTGTTATTTTGGTTTATTTTTTGGCTTGTAGTTAGCAATAGTCTTTGTAACTGAAAGAGTGATATGAATGTTGCTGGGAAAAGCCTGGGCAGTCACAGATGTCTTCCTCTCAGGTCTTGCCACAGTGTGTGAAATCCCATTAGTCATTCCTTTCAAGGCATGAAAGGCTTCTGCTAAATGTAACTTCTAGCTGGGAAGGAAACAAGTCCAACTTTTGCCAGCTATGAAGACTCCACCTTCAATTGCTTTATTAATTTCCCCAGCACGCATTCATTTAGTCATTCAGTGTTCAACAATATTATTGAATGCATCCTAGAGGAAGGGATTACAAAATTGAATGAGCAATGCTCTCAGCCCTGAGGAACTCAGTCACAAAAAGAGACAGCAGAATATAATGGTTAGGAGTGCTGCCGTTGGAATCAGGTAAACCTGGGTTCAAGCAGGAGCTTTGCCAATCTCTGGCCATTTCCCTTGGGGAAAACCTCTCTTTACCTCAGTTCTTCCAACCATTCACCTTTTACTCAAATGAATTAATCTGTGTAAATGCTTTGTCAAGTTACTAACAGAGAATGCTTTAGTAAGTATATTATTACCATTTTTATTATGTAAGTAAAAATTATAATAGACCATATGTTAATATATATTTGAAGTGCTTAATTATAGACAAAGTGCACTGCCTAATTTTTCCTGGGGAATTTCAGGGCTTTGTCTAAGGGGGTTATAATAGAGCTAAGTGTGGAGTGGATGCTGTCCCAGTGGCAGCTGTGGGGAGAGCCTCAGGGGCAGTTAAGACTTAATGTGTAAGAGAAATGAGAACTCAAGTAGGACTTGAGCAAAAGACGTTAGTTAGGTAAATGCAACATGAACAAGTTGTCGGCATAAGTTGTGAGGGCTTGTGAGGGGCCCTAGATGCTGAGGTAACTGCCTTGGAATTTGATCAGCAGATACCTATTGCCCGCTGAGAAGTTTTAAGAGAAGAGTGATAAAATCATATTTGCTTTTGAAAAAGACCATATTGTCAGTTGTGTGGAAGATGGCCTAGGGCAGAAAAGGGGACCAGTGACAGGTCTCCAAGGAAATAGTCGCTATCATTTATTAGATAGAGCAATGCCATGGGGACCAGAAGTGAAATGCAAGTTTAAACGACACTTCCAAGGTAAAGTCAACCAACGCTATACTGTCTCATAGGACAATAGCTCAAACCAGTATCCTAAGACTCACCCTGGAAAGTCCCTTCCCAACTTCCTCTATCTTCCAGTATCCTCCTACCTCTCAACTTCACACACATTCGCTCCATCACCATGTCCTGTTGATCCCAAATCCTACATCTCTCTACAATTCTGTGGTCTTCTTGCCACTTTTACTGCCATGGTCTCACATCAGGCCACCACCATCGCTTGCATGGTCTATTTCATTAGCTCCTTATTTTACTGTTGCTAAGCTCATCTCATTCTAATTTATCCTTATAGCTGTCATAGTGATATTGCTAACAAAACTTGATCCTATCACCCTCCTGGTTAAAACTTCCCAACAGCTTGCTGTTACTTAAAGGATAAAAGATAAACTTAATTATAGCTAACCAGATACCTACTTCTTAGTCCCTATTTATGGCTATACTCATTCCAGAAATACCAGTAGATGAGAGATCTGTTTGTTTTCTCATATGCTAAAGGTCTCTGGCTTGAATCTCTACCTTGCACATGATCTCTATGTCATGAAACAAATCACATTCTTTTGACAAATTTTGATGGAAGGCTCTGCGTACAATAATTACAGGGACATTTTGTTGACATAAACAAGGCATTGAAAGCCCTGAATGATCTTTCCCCGACTTATTTCCAACATAACTTTTCCCAAATCTCAAGGCACACAGGTGTATTCATTGCTCTTTATCGAAAAACAGCTTGTGTTTTGCTCCTTCAAAGTTTCTGCTCATGCCATCTCTCTCATGCACAATCATTGCCTCTTTCTCTCTTCCTCTTCAAATCCTAAACATACTCTGTATCTGTCCTTCTCTATGAAGTCCCCAAGTCACCTCAGCCCCCAGGAATCACTCCCTTCTCTGAGATGCCCTAGCACTTACTATCTCCTTCATTTGCAATTAATCATCAGTTCCTGTCTTTTTATATTGCTAAATCACTGTATTCAATTATAATTCATCTCTTGTATTATAACTTTTTAAGTGTTTATGCTTTATTTCCTGAACTGGACTGTAATTTTCTTGAAGGCTATGACTTTGACTTGTCTTCTTCTTCTTCTTCTTCTTTTAGACTCCACAATATTATATATATATATATATATTAGGCATTTAATTAGTTTTAGCTAATTGATATGTTAACTGATATATCTACAGAAAGAAAAACAAAAGCAAAAAACAACTGGAGTTCATCAACTAGAAAATTGTTTGAATTAATGAACATCATCTGTTGTTTATTAAATGTTATAAATTTTTACATAGAATAAATGCAAACACTTCAATTTTTAATTATTAAATTTTTTCAGGTATGCAAGAATACATGTGCTTCCTTCGTAAAAGAATTATTAAAAGCCATATGACAACACAGTGCTCAATTCCTGCCTTGGTTATACTGCCCTCTGAGCAGAGAAGACCTTCCCTTTTTTGGACAAGGGTTAAAGGAGGATGAGGAAGGAGGGGTGAGAGGAGAGGGAGAAGGAGGAAGGAGAGAGAGAGGGGAAGAGAAAGAGGAAGGGGATGGGGAAAGGGAAGAGAAAGAATCTCTTCTAATTAAATTGGTGGGCAAAGTACTTTCCAAAAAAGTATCCTAAGGATCCTGGATCCTGTTTCTGACTAAACCAGCTTTGTTCATTTTTCCCCCATGTTCCTCTCAGTGACAGGGTCAAAACTGTGTCTTTGAAGGTCATTCTAGTGGCTTCTAGGCAGGTGAAATGCAGGTGTGATGGCACGTCAAGGGAGAGGCACCGAGAGCGGGCACTGAGACCCTGGGAGGAGTGAGAAGGTTTGAAAAAACTTTCCCAGGTGAAAAAAATTAACATAGTGTTTCTACTTGCCGAGATTCTAGTGACTTTCTTCTCTAACTGATAGGGGGTGGGACATGAAGCAACAGACATCATTACTGGAATGAACTCAAGTGTAGAAAGCATGAAACTAAGTTACAGAAAATATAAAAATCACCGTATGTTCACTATTTGCACAAAAACAATCACAGCAAAAACGAAACAAAACAAAACATTCCTGATTTCTCTTATAGGGCCTTTTAAAAAAAAATGTGGTTTTTCAAATCTGCTTTTTAAGAAGCTAGTAATAGGGTAATAAGCTACATTTTATTCCCGAACCCTAATACAATTTGTAAAAATTATTGCAAACTGAAAAGTCTAACTAAGTAGAATTGAAATGCTTATGGATATGAAGACAGCATTTCATTTGAATCTGAATTTCTCATTTATCTAATCGAGATTGCCTTGGTATTTCATATTGTCATAAAAACAATCATACAGGAAAGAAGGCATGCCTTGCAGGGCAGGCATGGTAATGAAAGTCCCAAGCGGTGATTCTGATGAACCGAATCTCACGCTACCACGTGCGTGCTCGCTCTCTTTGACACGGCAAGTTATTTAATGTGGTGAGAAAGTAAGTGTTGAGGCAGTATCACTATTTGCTAGAAATCACATGTCATGAGTTCAGTTAAAAAAGAAAACAGGAAGTTCGGGCTAAGCCAAACGTGTGTCAACAGATGGCTTATGTAAGTACATAGGTTAGACGTGGCCGGGAAACTCCAGCCTCGAACAGACCACGGCCGTCAGATCTGGAGCCCTTCTCGCCTTCACAGCAAAACCTCCATGTAGGTGGAAAGAGTCAAAGGCAGTCACAGCCCAATTTAGCACAAACAGCCAGACAGCAGAGAGTCACCTACCTGGCGTGACGTCAGAGGCACACACAGCACACTCAGGAAACATTCTCTCCACTTCCTCCCACTGAAGGATTCTTTCAGAGTTTTTTGAAACTTGCCTTGTTTCTGCCAAAGTACAACTATATATATAGTGTGTGAACTGAATTTACTTGAACAGTTTGTAAAAGGAGAAAGTCGAAGGCACACAACTTAGGAAGGATTTAGAGGCAACTCATTATTCTTTTCAGCCACATATTTTCAAATACATCGTTTGTGTGACCATTTTCAGAAGGTTGTATTGAATGTGAAGTGTCATCAGGACCTTCCCTATCTCTCAAACCTCATCACCTTTCTGTGGCCCTCGTGCACACACTAGTCATGGCCGCCTTCCTTTAGAGTCCTTGACTGGAAGCTCGTGCCCACGGCAGAGTCTTGGTCCCTGCTATTTCCCTCCCCCAGCACTCTCCTACCTTACAGGAAGATGGTTCTGGTCTCCGATTGCTCCTCAGCCCCGAAATCACCTCCACAGGGAGAGCTTTTCTGGCCATTCCACATCCACGGGCACACCACCAATTCTGTCCATTCTCAGATGCTAATTTATTTCCTTTCTTAACGCTTCTCACTTGCCTCCTCACATTTTTGGTATTTAACATGTAAGCTCTATGTCTGAATGCACTTACTCATTCAACAAACATTTACTGAGCCTCTAATGGACACCAGACACTATTCTGGACACTCGTGATTTGGCAGTGAACTGAACAAAGTTCCCCACCTTCCTGGAGTTTACATTCTAGCTGTGGAGTAGGAAGTATTCCTACAATAAACACCATAAATGAGGAAATACATGTTAGAAGGCAGCAATGCTTTAGAGGAAAGAAAAAATCAGGACAGGTTAAGGAGAATCAGGATTGTCAGGTTGTCAGGGTAGGAGAGACTACAATATTAAGTAGAATCAGGGTAGGCCTCAGAGAGAAGGTGAAGTCTGAGCAAAGAATTGAAGGAAATAAAGGTGGTAGTCACGCAGGTATCTTACAGAAGAACATTCCAGGCAGAGTATCTTTACACAAGGACCTAAAGCAGAATCATGCATGGCACATTCCAGAAACAGCAAGAAGGTCACTGTGGTTGAGTAAGTGAGTAAACCACAGAAGAGAAGGTCCTAGATTCGAAGGGGGGCCAAGTTCATATAGAGCCTTTTGCTCTGAGTGACACTGGGCGGATTGTGGGGTTCGGAGCAGAGGCATGAGATGACTTGAGTGATGGTTCAAGAGACCACTCTGCCCTCCGAGTTGAAAACAGACTGCAAAGAGGCCAGGGAAGAAGAAGGCCACACATACAGGAACACCACTCCATGTCAAGCCCCTAGGACACACTAAGTGCTTGCTGAATGAATTAATCTATGAATGACTGAACTACAGAGGCTGAAGGAAAAGAGATACAGACATACTCACAAGTAAGAAGTAAAAAGTGACGTGTCTTCACGTCTTTGGGAATCAGTCATAGTATCATAATGTCATACCTTATAATTATGTGTGTGTGAAAGTGTGTGCCTATTTCTATACATACATATGAACATATCCTGCTTGTCTTCTGTGTGTAAAGCACTTTCAATGTTGGCAAATATCTTCACCTATTTTATGCTACATGTATAAATGTCTGCACAGTTCCGTGTTCATTAATGCCAAACTCCTATAATAAGGGTACTTCCATTTCCTGAAAAATAGCACACTCTAATAGTGCTTAGCCGAGGTGGATATTTAAAACTCTGAACTCAATGGAGGAAGTCCGTTCTCGCAGAAATACAGGTCATGGTTTCAATTTCCATTTAGGTATATAAGTTTTAAATGAAGGAAAAAGTGTTTCCAACGCCACAGATGCTTTTTCAACCCTGGCAAACTTGTTTGTGAAGACTGTGGGCACAAGAAAGGGCTGAGAGAGTGAATCTGGAAAGCCCGCTACAAACCCGTCTGGGAGAGCAGGGAAGTGCAGATGGCACACTGGCAGGATATTCATCCATGAGAAGCAGAAGACATTTAGAATGTTCTATTCTTAAACATGCCAATATACTTCCGAGACTATCAATTTTAAGCTTGGGCAATGCTAAGGTTTGCAGAAATGACATCATCCATCTCGTCGTTCGCAGACACTTACCAAGCGCGCGCTTTCTACCCGGCTCTGGCAGCGCAAAGCTGAGCAGGGCGGGGCGTGCGCCTGCGCAGTTGATTGCATGAGTCCTCAACTGGGGTGATGCCACCCCCGGGGACAGGAAATTTGTCCTCGGGTGAGATAAAACAACAAAAAGCTTATTCTTTTAATGTATAAAACACAGATACACATACTGTACATAGACACACAGTGTATCTGTGGTAATAATATTTCATGGTAAGAAGGGACTAGGAAAAGAAAGTCTAAAAAGAGCCCTGAGGAAGGCAATAACAACAACATGGCTCAGAGACTGTGTATCAGGAAGAAAACAAGCAATTGACCCTAATGCAACATGCTAACAACAGTGACAGGGAAAGGTCGCGCCTGTACAGACCAGGAACACCTAGCTTGGCACAGAGGGGGATGTCCCGGAAGGCTTCCTGGGAGAAGTGGCACTTAGGCAGAGATGTGAGGGGTGACCGGTAGGAATTATTCAGGCAAGTGGGTAGGGAATGGTGTGCTAGAACTTTTATTAAGGAAAATCTATATAAACTCCTAAATTATCTAGCTTGGCTAATCTGGCTAACTAATTTACAAAGTCAAGCAACAGAGAAAACCCTGATAACTGAAAGCTGCCTCAGTTTTGCATTTCATGTGTGCCTTCTTTTAGAGAAGAGCCTTCCTTTCCATTGTCTGCCATCAGCCCAGGAAGGCCCTCATTGCCTCCTGCCATAGAATTCCAATAGCCCCTAAGCCGTCTCCCTTCCATCATCCCCCGGAGCAGACCAACATGGAGCTGTCTGGGAGTAACGTGCCAAATGGAGCTGCCCAGAGCAGCCTGCTGTGCACGTCCCCACTCCACATCTGCACACTAACCCACATCGGTTCTTCAGCCAGCCACCTAAGAGCTTGTAGAAACAGGCTCTAAACTACCGAATGGAGAGAATTGAGGTATCCCCTTACGTTAATAGTTCTTAAGCTTTAGAAGCTAATGAAAACGATAGAACTCCCTCGTTCCTCCAGTCACACGTATGCACAGTGCCTGCTGCAAGTGTGCCAGGCACCGCCCCAATCATCGAAGACAGAGCCGCACAGAACAGACGAAGCCTTTCACCCACGGGGTCTGCTTTCTCAAAGAGCAAAGGCAAGTGGAAAATACATGAGCCAATACATAATTCTAATAATGATGAATGTTATAAAGTCTATCCAAAAAGGGTATGACGGAACACAGGAGTGACTTTAGACAAGGAGATGAGGGAACAGAGTGACCTCTGAGCTGAGACCTGAATGATAAAGAACCAGCTATGCAACAATCCCAGGGAGGAGCCCCAAGCACAGGGAGCAGCCCTGGGGTGCAAAGGCCCTGGGGCACAAATGAAAATGCACAGAAGCAAAACTCATAGAGGATACACACCTATATGGCTATACTGTCGTTAGCATGTCACCATTTTCAGCATCAGAGGTTTAATAGATTTTGCCACCCTATACCTGGCTCCCAGGAACCCCACAATCTGTGACTTGGGTGGTGCAAAGGCAATATATGTACCCTAAATGTTTGTCCCCCTGTAATATCCTGAAATAAAAACAAACAAACAAACAAGTAAATAAATAAATAAAGGTTGGTACAATCAAAAAAAAGTTAATGTTTCTAGGAGCCTGCTTCTCTGAACTACGGCTGGTTCCAAGCTGATTAGCTGGTGTCCATGTCATACCATTTGTTGAATATTTCTAAAATTACCTCTGCACTAAAGCATTGTATGTATGAACTTGACATACAGTTTTAAAGGTCAACCTGGATGCCCTCAAATCCATCCTGCAATCTTGACTGGATGCATTGCATTATCCAGTTGCATTATCTGCTAATGTGGTGACGGCATAGTGGTGGCTCATTTCACCAAGCAGGAAGCAGATTTCCTGGGTTTGAACTTTAGTTCTGCCACTTATTGAGTTATGGGACCATAGGCAAGTCGCCTAAAATTTCTGTGCTTCAGTTTCTGATAAAATGAAGACAATGATAATATTTCATAAGATTTTTGTGAGGATCTAATGACACAACCCAGGTAAAGCCCTTGAAAGATCTTTAGCATATTAGAAATTATTACAATAATTAGTATACAAATTGTGCATTCCTGCTAAACTATGCTCACCACCCCACTCAAACGCATTCCATTTCCTCACCCTAACTTGCTTTTTTCTCCATTTCGATTGGCCAAATTTCCACCAACTTACAAAGCTCAGATAAAATGCCACAATCACCACAAAACTTCTACTGGTTTCAGCTTCCAAAAAAGCCATTTCTGTCTTCTGAACAACTATTAATATATTGTTTATACCATTAGTCTAATCAGTTACTGTCTCACAAGGAAATTTTATATACTTTGCTGGAATATAAATTCATTAGAGAAGTACTATCCCGTGGAAATATAATTAGAGACATAGATAATTTAAAATATTCTAGTAGCCACATAAAAATGTATAAAAAAAAGGTGAAATTAACTTTAATAATATTTTATTTAACCTGATAGAACCAAAATACTATAAATTTGCCATGTATCCAATAAAAACAAATAATTAATGAGATAGTTTATATATTATTTGTACTGAGCCTTTGGAATCCAGTGTGTATCTTAAATTTACAGCCCATCTGCATTCAGACTAGCCATATCTCAAATGCTTAGTAGCCACAGGTGACAGTGGCGACCATGTGGGACAACACAGCGTTAGGCCATATATTATCCTTTACAGCTCTGTATTTATCATGGCTTAGCATAGCAAGTTCCCTATTTCAGAAGTTCAATTAATATTTGTTAAATTAATTAATTACTTTACTGATTTACTTAAAATCAGTACAAAGTCTAACCCCATGGAAAACACATTTCTGCTGTTTATAACATAAAAAGCAAAAACATGGAAAAACAGTTTTAGCATTATTTAAAGAAGTTTGCTTTTCCTCAAGAGTGGTAAAATAAATTTTTAATTCTATTTCTCATTAACAATACAGTTTAGATGTACTAAGCCCTGGACCACTGAAAGAAATTGTGTATACAGCAATAAAATGTATATATTTGTATGTTGACTTGTCCTAAGAAATAATTTTATCCCACTTTCTGATATAAGTAAAAAGTTTAGGTAAGAGTAATTAACTCATAAAACAAACAGCAGGACTTGGTAAGTCTCAGTGAAAATATTTTGATGTCATTTTCCTAGTCACCATGATTTTTTTTTAAGTGCTGTGCTCTGAAATGTATTTGATGTTTTCACAAATCATTTCCCAGTTACTCAGATGTAGTCACAGTAAATGAATGACATTATTTCCATAGTCATTAACAGCATACTGTGAGGGCCAGATCAATTTGAATTGCTCTTGTCAGAAAGGCTGATTGGAAAAAGGTAAAAATCCTAGCATACATTCCACCACTCTAAAATTGGACTTACCTGCTCCTTCCTTATCAACTTTCTTCATGTCTTTCCTTTCAACCTTATGTATCCTTATTTCTGCAAAACTGATTGTGGTGGAGAATTATAAAGAATTAACAGAATATAGTAATTAGAAAAGAAAGATGGGGCACGGTGGCTCACACCTGTAGTCCCAGCTACCAGGGAGGCTGAGGCAGGAGAATCAAGTTACAGTGAGCTATGATGATGTCACTGTACTCCAGCACATGGGTGACAGAGAGAGACCCTGTCAAAAAAAAA
>CAUYRT010100606.1:0-19666 GCA_963574885.1 Lepilemur ruficaudatus | reverse complement strand
GAACGTATAATATGTCTATGGTTTAAGAAGTTCCATTCTGGTGATTTTAATCTTGAAAATGAGCCACATGGGCAACCTGAGACCAAGGTGGACAAGGATGAGCTGAAAGCTGTAGTGGAAGAGAATCCATCTCACCCGATATGGGAATTAGCAGCAAGGTTTGACTTTATTATTCCAACAATATTGGACCATTTGAAACAAATTGGCAAGGTAAGGAAGCTAAATGGGTTAAATGAGTGCCAGAAAAAAAATTGTCTCGAAGCTTGCCTTTCTTTGCTGTCACAACGTAAAAGTGACCATTTCTACACTGTATTGTTATGTATGATGAAAAACGGATACTTTTGACAATTGTAAGCATTTGGCACAATGGATGGATGAAGATGAAGTGCCAAAACACAATCAAAATATTCATCAGAAAAAGCTAATGGTGCCTGTTTGGTAGTCCAGTGCTGGTGTTATCCACTACGGCTTCTTGAAACCTGGTCAATCGATTACAGCAGATGTCTACTGCAACCAATTGGATGAAAGGATGAGGATGCTTGTGATTCAGCAGCTGAGACTGGTCACCAGAAATAGGCCAATCCTCTTGCAAGACAATGTTCTGCCACAGGTCCCACAAACAACACTGCTCAAACTATAGAGGCTGGACATGGAAACTCTCTGTCATCCACCATATTCACCAACTGACCACCACTGACCGCTACCACCAACCTTGCACCAACTGACTGCCACTTCTTCCAGGCTTTGGACCACTTCTTGCAAGGAAAAATATTCAATTCTCAACAAGCTGTGGAAAACACCTTTTGTGATTTCATCTCCACTGGCTCTCCAGGCTTCTTTGCTGCTGGCATAAACAAGCTACCATTAAGATGGCAAAACTGTATTGATAGTTTAGGTACATATTTTGATTAATTGTACTGCTTCTTGTTTGAGATATAATAAACTAAGCTTTTGATTTAAAATTAGACATGTCATATTTAATGACCTAATATTTGATATGTTGCTGATATTGAATACATGAAAAATAACCAACAGGCACTTAGAAATTAAAATTGTTCTTTTTAAACTAAAGTATGTTTGATTCATCTGTGTATTGATTTATTTACATATATCACCCATCATGTTGAGAGAAGTACAAAATGTCCTGAACTAAGAGAGCTCACAGAGTAGAGAATTTAGCTATATCTTAACATGACACTTGATATAATTGCTGAAAATGAAGAATAATAGGTCTCTAATAGTCACTAGAAACCTGTTAATATCAGGAATATGATTTAGGTACTTAAGATGTTTCATAATATAATGGAAAATTGTTATTCATTTTTATATGTCTGATTGGTACATTTTCAATTTTTCCTAATTCCTTTTTAAAACCAACTAATCTTTTTAAAAATCACTCCCACTGTTTAATAGTGATACATCTCACAGATATCCCTTTATTTAAAGGTAATAGAACATTTACTCTTTAAACTAGAATTATAAATCAGGAGAAATTAGTCCAATAATCTCAAATCCACATTTGGATCAGACATTTTTTTGGATTGCATTTCTTTATGTAAGTCTGCCTCCAGGTTCTTTTGCCTGTGTTGGGTGTCACTGAGTTTCATTCAGAAAATTTTTAAACACTAATGCTTCATTAATTACTCATTTCAAAGTCTACAGAAGTTCTGGTTCAATTCTAAACAACTAATAGAGACAAAAAAGAAAGAAGTCAAACAAGACATGTTTAAAATCCTTTTAAATGTAGGTTGCAAAACAAATGTGTCCCTTTAGTGTAAACCTTGTAGTGCTTCATCTGTAGGCTTCTGTGGTCTCTGCTGTTCTGAAATAGCAGGAAATGTTTTAACAATTAGAGTGAGCAAATTGTAAAGGGAAATATGGTAGTGCATTACCAGCCGAGTCCTTAAATAAAACGTTCCTTTCCTAATGTAGTCCTGATGCTGCTCTGTCTTCTATTAGTTAGAGCCACTGCATCGCCATAGGCAAGCATCAAATATACAGTAGTTTGATAATGGTAATACATGCAGCAATAGAAAAAAAAATGCGATTATGAAAGGAGCAAAGAAGACACATACTGCATTTACCTTTAAGCATCTTTTTGGTTTTCCCTTGAACAAATCAAAATAGAGACTAATTTCAATGATGTGTTTGTCTCCTTTGCATTTTTTTAAAAAGTCCTAACTTTTCCAAATTCAGATATTACTTTATTGTGCCAAATTGGAAAGAAAAAGTTAGTGTATAAATTATATCCATTGATATTCATTTATGGGGGATGACAAGGGTATATATTCAAAAATAAAAAATACTTAATGAGTAGAAATAAAAGAGGCTTAGGGAAAAATGTAGCTTTATAAATTTCTAGTAAAATAAAAATAGTTTTAAAGTCTTCATATATTAATGTTAGAATAGATTAACTCTTCAAAGTTTCATCTCATCCAAGACCTTAAGGATCTGTTTTCAATTAGTCTCTAGTTATATATGATATTAGATGAACAAGCCAAGGAACTTAGTCCAAAAGTTCAGTTGAGGTAACCTCACCAAAATATTGGAAAGATTTACTGTAAATAATAATATATAATCCCAGAACTATCCACTTGACAAGATATTAATAACCAGAATATATAAGGAGCTCGAACAAGTCAATAGCAAAATCATATAATCCTATTTAAGAATGGGCAAAAGATCTCAATAGACATTTCTCAAAAGAAGACATAAAAATGGCCAACAGGTATATGAAAAAATGCTCAACATCACTAATTATCAGAGAAATGCAAATCTAAACCACAATGAGATATCATCTCACCCCAGTTAAAATGAATTTCATAAAAAAATAGGGGATAACATTCTGCAGAAAGGGGAGTCCTCATACACTGTTGGTGGGAACGCAAATTAGTACAATCATTATAACAAATAGTATGGTGATTCCTTAAAAAATACTACAAATGAAACTACATATGATCCAGCAATTCCACTAGTGGGTATATATCCAAAAGAAAAGAAATCAATGTATTGAAGAGATATCTGCACTCTCATTATAATTGTAGCACTATTTATAAAATATGGACTCAACGTAAGTGTTCATCAATGGATGAATGGATAAATGTGGTATATATACACAATGAAATATTATTTAGCCATAGAAAGAATAAAATCCTGTCATTTGCAACAACATGGATAGAACTGGAGGCCATTGTGTTATGAAATTAGCCAAGCACAGAAAGACAACTATCACATGTTCTCACTCCTATGTGGGAGCTAAAAATTGGCTGTCATGAAAATAGCAAGTAGATCAATGGTTACCTCGAACCAGGAAGAGTAGAGGGAGGGGGGAATGAAGAAAGGTTGCTTAATGTGTACAAATATATAGTTTAATAGAAGAAATAAGACCTAGTGGTTGCTAGATTGGTAGGGTGACCATAGTTTACAATAATCTATTGTATATTTCTAAATAGCTAAAAGAGAATAATTCAGAAGTTTCTAGCATACAGAAAAGACAAATATTTAAGGTGAAAAGACAAATATTTAAGGTGATAAATATCCCAATTACACTGATTTTATCTTTACAAATTATATGAGTATATTAAATTATTACATGCACCCTGAAAATGTGTATATCAATTATGCATCAATTAAAATTTAAATTAAAAGAAAAATAACTCAAGAAAAATTCTAAAAATATTATCTTATGTGATGCTCATGGATGTTACTTTTTAAAAGATTATTGTTAATCCTAGGCTGTGTGATCTTTGAGTAAGAATTAGAATCACAAACAACATAGGATTAAGTTGCTGTTGAATCCAGTGCAGTAACTAATAAGAACATCTAAAAAGCAAATCCTTAAATTTGTATTTATTTTTGCATATGTGTGAGTGTATAAAACACTTGGTTACTAGCAGACTTGTGTTCAGATATGCACTATATTTAATAGTATATTCCATTATAAAATATTTGTTGAAAATCTGGGCCCTGGGTCAGACTCCATTGGTTAAAGATTGTTCTCTAAAGCTTTACAAAACTTTGATCTCCAGAAAATGTTTACGCTTACTAAGGTTCAATTCTATACTTTAAAAAGCTGATATAATAATATATATTATTGGGTTATATGAGATTGTTATAAAATAATTAATCTAACGTATTCCACACTTTATTTGCTTTCATGTCACAGTTAGCTAATGTCCAATTACTTAAAACTAATAGTTATGTATTTTGTGTTTTCTAGTCTCTACCTCATCCTATTCCAGTCTTCATTTTATTTTTCTAATTTATGTATGTTCAGAAAATTTTTGAAAAAAAGAAATAAAATGCAGTTATAACCAATTAGTTTCTCTATTTAGTACCAGATTTAACAAGGAGTTAAGTAATATTTAATAGACTTTTTTGAATACTGGAAAGTTTGGTAATTTTTTGTTTATTTGGTTTTCTGATATTAACAGTAAACTGTCTATTGCTTTGTATAATCTAGTGCAGAATGTAAATTTATAAATTGTTCTTCAACATTCTATGCAGCCTTGTTTGTAAAACCTATAGACATCTTAGATATTCTTCCTGGATATAGTTATTCAAACTCATTTATGATTATTTAAATTCAATTTTGATAGAATTTATGGTTTAATTATTTTCTCTCTCAAGGATATTTCCCTTGCTTGGCTGCTTTTCTCCATAACACTGTTACCTTTATTATCAGCAGCATAAATTAAGTACTTAGAATTATCCTTTATTGCTAGTTATAAATATAATATGCTTCTACTGTATTGTAATTTCCACCTTTTACCTCTTTGAATCCTTAGCACTTAGCACCATTCCAGGCATATATTTGATGCTAAATAAATGCTTAGTATTAATAACAGATATGTGATTATAATAATATGTATGTGATGAGAACTCTAAATTTTTAGGCCAAACATTAAGTTTATACAGGGTCTCAACTACAGCACCCAAAATCCTAATAAATTTTAAAGATTTTAGTCATGGGGAATTTCTAGACACCTATTATGTAAATTATTTGATTTTTAGGAGGACATATATACCTGTTCACTGTATCTGGAAAGAGAGCCATTTTGGATCATTTAGTTGAGACAGGTAGCCAGTCATGAGTAAATAAACACTTTACCTGGAATTAAAGATACATTTAAAACAATGTCAGAGAGGAGAAAAAAATAAAGGTGCATCAGAAGTTTAACAAATCTGACTCAGAGATCTGAACTTATTCTACATGTGGAATCCATCAAGCTGACGTTAGTGGCACTTGCAAACTTCCCTTTTCTGTAACTGTTCCTCATTAAACTCAGAGGGACCGAGGATAACTTTTTTCAGTAATTTATGACATTTATGTCTATTTGCAACAGTTGTAAAAATAAAGTATAACCAGGAAACATCATAAAACACTCATAAACTCTTCTAAAGGCAGCCAAAGAGCTAGACTTTCCACAGCAGTTAATGATACAAACGTGAGCGAATTATCCCTCAGCAGAGGCTGTGAGAAATCTGTGAGCTATGTAATGTATTTTAGCAAATATTTAAGACATTAAAAATAAAAACAAAAGCAGTTTTGTATAAAAGAAAATTTATGTAAAAGAAAATTTCTCAATAATTCTGTCAACCTCAAGTATGAATTTTTTGTAGGAGAAAGACCCATATTAATAAATACAGAAAATATCTATTTCTTTTTTATAATATTTTAAAATAAAATTTTCTTGGAGAGGTTGTAATTTGCTTACATGTTAAAACCAATGAACTCAATGTATTATAGGTGGAAAGTGAATTGTTTTCCTCATGAAAAAATGCATGCTAATATTCTATAGATGGACAGTTTCATAAGAAATTGTAAACATAGAAAATGTACATTTATTTTCTATACACTTGTGCATGCATCTATCACTTTGGTTTAATTTTATTGTGAATAAGTTATATTAATGTATTTTACAGCCTTTTAAGTGAGATCTGAAGGACTTTGGTGTTTTGAGAGTTCACATTTTCTAATCCACTACTCCATATGAAAATAATTCTAAAGTAATGTTGGCAAAAAAATGTCGCTGCCCAATTGATTGTACTTGCTGAATTCAATTTATTTTCTATTTTTCAAGTTCCTGATATGTCTTTGTATTTATTGGAATATGTGAGACCTTTCCTTTCCAAACCATACAAGAAATGCCTTAGAGTTGGATTACAGTCATCAGACTGATCTTTTCCCCAGAAACTAAGCTGTTGAGAAGATTAAGAAGAGATGGAGTTTCACAGTTATGCTACTACTTTGAATCATTTCTAGACTGAAAAGGACAAAAATCAGGTCACATTCTAGGTTTGCATGACATCAGCAACACAATTCTCACTGCTACTATTGGCTGGATCTCTTGGGAATGCCTCATTATGGAATTCAAACATTGTTCAAGCATAAAGATCAAACTCTTTTGGCACAGGGAGGCTCCAGCCTGAAGAAAAAAAAAAAAAGCCGATGATAATAGGTTGATAGAGTCACTTGCCAGACTACATTTATTGTGAAAGATTTCCTTCCCAAGGGATTCAGAAAAATGAAATATTAAAGGGAAACATAAGTGCACTGTCATCTCCATATAACAATCTGCTAAAAAATAGTAAAGCTAGTATAAGTTCCTTAGAGATAGGATACAGCAAGATAAAATAAGCACACTAAGGACAGAAGTTCTTTTGTAGAGTTATAGACAATGGGCCATATGTGGAGTGAGGTTTTTCATTTAACAGCACTCACCTCTGATCATCTGTCTTTGAAGATTTTCTGAGCTGAACTGTAGAGTTAAAGAAAAACAAAGAATGGTTATTTTAAAAAATGAGAAGAGGAAAAAAGAGAAGGCAGAGTAGTGAAGGCTGAGGTTGCTCAAAAGTGATAAAGTAGAAGAAATAGAAAAAAAAAATGAAACAAAAAACATAATGCCAGTTCCTTTTATTTCTCTAAATTGGAAGTCCTGAATGTGGAGAGCCACATTTCTTTCCACGATTATTTCATGACAAATATCAATACCAAAAGATAAATCATATTTATTGCATGTATGCGCATGTGCATATGCACACATGTATGTTAGTAAAATGAAACTATTTAAGTGTGTTGAATTTAAAAACACGATTTTATTGAAAAAACAAGAACTTGATAAATAGCAAAATCTAATTGAAAACTAGGATGGACATAGTCCAAATGCCCTCTGTAATCTTGGTTTCATTGTCCAGGCACCAGCAATGCAGAATATTGACATTATAGAATGTAAACACATCCGTGACACTTACATCATTATGTCACATGCTGTTAATCACTAGCATGCTGTGAAATCTGCTAACCTGCTATAAAATACACACTTTTTCTTATTTGGAAATGTTTCAACTTATTTGCCTTTCTTTCTAAAAATGAACTGAAATTGATGTTTTCAAGACATGGCTAAACATTCATGACGCTTGTCACAGAGGACCAACGTAATCATGTATGTCCTCTCTAACATCCATTTAATAACTTTCTGCTTGCATATATGGTGTACCTTTAAATTGGTCTCAAACTTGGAGCTTTATTATAATGGATTGAGAAAGTTCTCCACTATAATTAACAAAAACTGTGTTTAATAACGTTTAAAAAACAAAGAGATAATGAAGAGGTCATCAATGTTGATTTTCATGCTTTAGATTTTGCCAATAATGACTGGCAAGCCACTTTCTGTATCTTCATTAAGATGATAAATACTAGGTGGAAAATTAGTAGTAATGACAAGATATTACATTAGCCATAGAGGTTGCTTATTTTCTTGTTTTTTCTGCTCAGTTCTTTAGATGTGGTCTTGATTCTCTACCCTTTGAAATACGACAGTGTTCAAAAAATATCATTGTGATGGATTTTGTGCTTGCAAAAGCTTGATATTCAAAAGCAGATCTGATAGAACCAGAATGCTATCCTTATCCATGGTGTCTCCCTACATTCCTTCCTGAGCTATTTATGGAAATTGTATAATGCAAGTGATTTCTGGTCAGTCCCTGCTGCATGAGATTAATTCTTCTCCATCTTCTAAATTTTACCCTTTCTATATCACTTCCTCTGCCTCTTTATTTACTTTGTGGAAAACTATTATGTTTATTCTTAAGCCAGCTCAAATGCCATGTCTTTATATTGCATGTTCTCATCCATATGTGGGATCGAAAAATTTGATCTTATGGAGTTAGAGAGTAGAATGATAAACCAGAGACAGAGAAGAGTGTATGGTGAGGAGGGAAGAAGAGAGGTTGCTTAATGAGTATAAACATACAGTTAGATAGACGGAATAAGTTCTAATTTTTAATAGTAGAGTTAGGTGACTATAGTTAACAGCAATGTATTGCATATTTCAAAATAATTAGAAAAGAGGACTTGAAATATTTCTAACACATATAAATGATGAATACTTAAGGTGACAGATACCCTAAATACCCTGACTCGATCATTACCCATTCTATACATGTAACAAAATATCACATGTACCCCATAATTATGTATCAGTTGAAAAAATCATGAATTATGTCTTCTTTGAAGTCTTCCCTTGCTTTCTGAGGCAGAGTATTGCCTTTCCTTGATGTTCTTATAGCACTAGTTACATAATTATTACAGCATTTATCACACTGTATAATTTTATGTCTGGTTCTACAATTAACCCTTGGGTACCCCACTGGAATAGATAGCATATTATACTTCTTTTTTTATTTTCATTTTTTTTTTTAATTTGTGGATTCTTGCACTAAAAAAGAACTATGCAAATGTTTCTTAGTTTCCCATTTCCCATTAGGGTGTAAAAGTCATTTCTTTTCTCAACCACTATGCATTTACGTCTTCAGTAATAAAAATGCAGATATTATACGGTTGATTTTAAATATTATTTTATGTGTAATGGAACCACGGAAATGAAGAATTCAAAGGTCATGACACAGCCTTCTTATTTGTTCAAAAGGTCTTCTATGAACTTGGGTAATGGTATAAATGAGAAACAAGCCAGTCTCATATTTACTACACTTTTTAAATTTGTCTTTTATGATTACATCTAGGGGAAGGGAGATTGATAATATAAAGGATTAGAAGATCACATAACTATATTTTGGGAGAAAAATGAGAATTGTTTCAAATGCAGCTTTTTGGGAAGAGAATGTTTAGGAGACAGATTTTCTGTTGCTCTGTTCCCAACAGTCTGACTCTGCCATAAAATGACTCAGATTACATGAGAGACTCTCATATTTAGGTATAGGACATTCATCCTGTGACAATGAGGACAGAAAGAAAAATACACAAATCATTTCAACCTATGTTTTGAACCTATATTTCAATTCAATTCAAAGGGAAATTTTGTAATATTTTTTTGAAAGATAATTTATGAAACACCTTAGGTCTTCAAACTATTTTAAGTCAACTAAAGGCAACTAAAGACATACTAAAGTTATAACTTGGGCATAGAGACAGAAGCAGCATAAATCTACAGAAATCTAAGAATTTAAGAATTTAAAAAAAGTTTAGTTCTGCCATTTTGATAAATTTGTAAGCAAAATCTAGGGTCCACAGTGAATGAAATATACAAATACATTTTTTTTTAAGTGTGACCTGAGATTATAAATTGGAGGACTCTATATAGGAGCTGGTATTAATCTTTCCAATACATTAAGTGGGATTCATGTCCTTTCTATGGCCTAATTTAAAAACATATTGATGGAAAAGCAAAGCACCAATAGTGGTAATGATAGGTTGAAAATTAACTTAGTGAGAAAAAATTTAGAGAATTTCATGTTATAGAATAACAAAGATGATTAAAAAACTAATAAGGAACATTAAAGGCAATGTATTTTATATTGTTTCCTCATTAGACCATGGGAGAGAGACAGAACAACACTTTTTTTTTAATTAAAATAAATCATATTTAACCAGGATCAATATAACAGAAGTTCCTGGCTACACACCCTCCATGAGCATAAAAGTCATTCTAAGGTTACTCTCTACTGCTCAAAGAATAAATGGAGCATAATTGCTGTAATTAGTGCTTCCCAGGTACTTAAAATTAAAATAATAACATATTAGATGGTATGCAGGACTGAGTCAGACATATTTGATAGCAATATGGGCTCCTGCTACTTACTATCTGAGTGAACACTTGAAAGATAAAAACTTAATGTGTGTCACTAATTTTTAACTATAAAATAGGAACACTAATTTCTAAAAAGGGCTTGGTTAACATGTTAAATTAAATGAGATTAAATGACATATGCAACATGACCCATTTTAGATTTTCATAAACTATTAATTCTCTTCCTGTCCCTCACATTCATAAATTTTATGTCCTGAGACACAAAAATTTAACAATTTAAGTTGATTTAGAATTTTTTGACACGTTATATAGAGTAGCTTAGGAAGACCAAAATTCCCCCAGAATGACTAGGAAAACTAGATAAGATGTCAACAAAATCTATTGGAAACTATCAGAGGCAGCTACATCTTCAGAGGCCAAAATCATGGAGAGAAACTTAATAAATAAATAAATAAATAATAAAGAGGTATCCACATCCTTTAATCTATTTCCCCATTGGGAAATATGTTGATTCTTGGTATAAGACCATTGGTTGACCATTCAATTTTGTGGGCCTGTGGCAAACAAAGTGAAAATTTTGGGATGCCAAGATATACCTTATGTGAGTAGCCATGATGCTGGGGAGAAGAGAGCTACAGTAAAGTATATAAAGTATTCATCTGTTTTTCTCCTGTGGCACTTGACGAATTCTTAAACTTTCCAAAGCAAGAGGCTAAGAAGTCAACCAAAGCCACTGAAAACACAATCAACTTTTCTAGTGTCTTATGGAATGCACTGGAAGAATTTCAAATTCAGATCTTCCCAAGAAGAAGGGTTTTTTAGTAAATTCCTTAATCTCTCAATTAAACAGCTTTGTGGGCTACACCTTAGCAATGGAACACAGACCAAGCATTACAAAGAATGCATCTAGTCTCTTATAAATTCAGTATTTGTTTGACTTAAGGTAACTGTCTCCATTGCAAATTTGGAGAAAGAAAACCACCAAAAGAAGGTAACATTAGCAACACTCAGAGATTCCATACTGTTTTATTTTATACACAGTGGCTGGCATTCAATCAAAAATAACAATGCGTATTTAAAAAAGACCAAGAGAAGAAAAAACAAAGTGCAACCTATATACTACACAGATTTGCAGTTATAAAACACATTTAAAAAAAAATAATGTGATTAATGAAATAAAAAGATAAATAGTAAGATGAAGAATTCCATACAAATCAGTGTGAATAGAAAGATCATTAATCTTTTTTTTATTAAATACATTAATTCCTGAATTTAACTGTAGGAAGCTGAAATAATTCCAACAGATGCATTTTACAAACATAGAGGCTAGGAAATTGTAACAAAATTAGCAAATAAAAGTTTGAGAACTAGAAAATACAATAAATGAAATTAACTGCTAACTAGGTAGATTTAAACGCTGATCAATCCAGTAAATAGACATACTAACATAGCAGAAGGGAGTAGTGCATTGCAATGTAGCAGAATAGACAATATGCTGGCTGAATCAAAAATGATAAAAAAGTTTAGAAAACACTAACATACACACAAGCATGAGAGATATATGGGACATAGTGAACATGTATGAGATGTGTATATTTGGAGTTCTGGAAAATAAGGAGAGAGAAAATGAAGTAAACATATTTAAAATGATAGTGGCCTTTTATTTTTCAAAAGTGAGCAAACACCCCGAATCACAGACTCAAAAAACAGAAGCAAGACAAATATAAAGTAAACCACACCTAGGCACAACATATTCAAGCTACTAATAAACAAAAGACAAAGGGAAAATCCTAAAAGCGACCACAGACAGAAAGATATAATATTATTTTTAAAGGAGCAACAATAAAAATGATAGCTCAACTCTCAACAGAAACAGTGAAAACTATTATAGAAGACATTGGAAAAAAGTAATTTTAAAAACAATTATTTAAATGGTGGGTGATAATTTTAACTATTTATTAGTATACTTCTATCTTGAGTTCCAGTTTGCAATGAATTGTAATAGTCAGCTCATAAAATATGTTTATACAGTAGCATATTGTAGACTTTTGTTTTTATAACTTTGGAAATCCACATATTAATGTTCCTAAGAAAACCAAGTGATCGTTAGAAGGCTGCCATTAAAATGGCGCAATTGCTTTTTCTGTTGATCATCTGCTATGTATGTTTCCTTCAACTGGTTGGCCTTTCAAAATTTCTGAATTCAAAACATGTTAATGTTCACTTGATTTTTTAATATATTTTATGTCTTACCTTATATTTTTCAAGTATAGAGAAGAAAGTTAAAATATCAATTACTTGATGTATGTATGCTTAAAATAAAAAAAAATTAAAAATAATTATGGACAGTATTTATCAAGACTGTAATAAATCAAATATTGGGTATTTTAAAATATGGAATAAAGCCAATATTTCCATATTTATTCATGATTCTTTACTTAGAATTGACTTAGTTTGACACTTAGTATTAATGTTTCAGATTATAAAATATAGATAAGTCAGTGTCAATATGAATGTAATGTAAGCGAGTACAAAAGAATATATCATATCATTTTCAAAATGACAATTCTGGAGGGAGTCATAATGTATGAGATATATAAATATATTTTATCTTTGTGGAATTTTTCCCAGCTCTGTCTTCATGTTTCCTTCAACTTTGCTTCCTGAATACTCCCCCTACCCCAAGAAATAGAAAACCTTCAAAGTCCTTTGGACCTTAAAGAGGTCACTCTTGCCTCTCATATTCTCCACCTTTTCTCCAATAGTCATGAATTGAGCTTAAACTTAGTAGGTAGCTTGTACATGAATGCAGGTGCAACCTGGGAATGCAGCCAGATCAATAGTGTTTAAAGTACATCAAAGTAATCAGGTTATGTGATTTTTCTTCCCTTTACAGTTGTGCATATGGCCTGATTCACCAATGAAACCTCCAACCACTTCTTTAAATTCTACAGACATTGATCTAATGTTTGAAAGACTGAATTTTCCAGTCATTTCTAGACCTAGACCAATGTTATTAAAGGAAGCTTTGCCTTAGAAGTTTTAATTCAATCATTGCTGAATCCCTGCTTATTCCATAGAAAACCTTACTGCTGTGAAAAGACAGAACTTTCTAAGAGTTTAAATTTTCATCATGTTCATTGTAAACATCTTACCAGCAAATGCTACTGCATTTGCCATTGGAAATTTTATTTGATCCTTATTAATAAAAAAGGGCTAAGAACATTTAATTTGGTAAAAAGAAAGCAATACTCTTCCATCTGGAAAGCAAATTGAGTCAGATGTTGATCTAAAAGAAAAATGAAGTTCAAAAAAGTTGGGAAATTTGAATTTTGCTTTACAGTAGTCTCTCTTGTTTTAAAAAAAATAGCTAATCAATATGTAAGGACTTTCCATATGACAGTGACAGCTTGTGAGACAGGAAAACATAACATGTGTGAAACAGTAAATAAAAACATTACTGAGGTTTTAGATGGAAAAGGGAGTTTTAGAAAGTGACACATCTAGTTGAAAAAATAATTTCTTACTGTTTGACTTGGTTGGTATAATGGAGACATTTGAATACAGAGCAAAACCATAATTCTTTCCTAAGGCAGGAAAATAGGGTTTACCTTGTCCAATCTGAGTATCAACAAAGTATCTCTAATTTCTTTTTTGGTTATTGGTATTATGTCCTACAAGTCCTTCCATTGACTATGAATACGTGAGTGAATTTTTGACATTGTGCAAGGTAAAAATTAATTAATTAATTAAAATAATATATAAAGAGTCATAGTAAATATTAATAAAAGATGAGTGTAAAAAGGATGGATTCTTGCTTGAAGCAAAAAACAACTAGTTTAACTTTTGTTTCACTAATTTATCATTAAAGATTTTATCCTTTAAAAAACAATGTACCTTTAATCTTTTTCAAATTGAACTGTTCTAATAAATCATTCATGCTGAATTAATAGGCAATGCATAGTATGCCTACCGCTATTGTGATCAATAGTTATTTTGAAGTTAGTTTTTTCCAGTTTAGTTAATGATACCATTTAAGGATTATGAAAGTATGAGTCATTAAAGCTGTGTAAGCATACAGCCAATCAAGTCCTACCAAATTAAATCTAAAAAAATTATCATTGTCTATTCCAGGAAATAATTGCTTAATGAGGCTTAGCTGGTTTGTATGTTCTTTTCTTGTTTTCCTCTGCTGATATAAATAGATACATTTATATCTATCTATTTGACTATCTATCTATCAAAATGACCAAATTTTTAAAAAAAATATTTATCTTTTAGGAAAGAGTGCTTGTTAAATATATCATACACCTAGTTTTACAAACTAGTATGTTAGATATATTATCAATACCTCTGTGGTGAATAAATGTTCTACTGATCAAATGTAAAACTTCACAGCTGCTTCTCCATAGCTCCCAGATTTCTCATATTTTCCTGTCGTTGCTAAGTCTAATTGTTTGCACATTAGCTTTTAATATAAAACTTAGCCAGATGCAGCAAAGTAAGATTTAATAATAATGGTTGGATTTATAGTCCTTCAAGAACCAGGGAGCTCAATGGCAGTCACTTCCCCAAATTGTGTAAATGTGGATCCTGGGGATGATTGCAGGACGTGAGGCAAGTTGACGGCAAATCCGGACAACAATGGCATTTTATATGTCTATAATGGTTTACAATTCTCAAAGCACTTTTCCAAAATTATCTCATTATATCCTCAAAATAACCCTAGGAAATAAGTAGTCTAGACATTATTTCTTTATCTTCCCTCCTTTTACAGAAGAGTAATTTGGGAGATGGAGACTCTTTGTTACTTAACCAAACACAAAGGGTTAGCAAAAAGCACAAGCAGTACAAAAACTTTTATTTCATTGGAAATAACCACTATTCCCGTCACATATTTATGCAGTGACACCACGGAGCAAACGTTATTTTATTTTAGGGATACAGCAGTGAGTGGCCCAAACCAACTGTATGTTCTTTTAGAGTTTTGTATTCTACTGGGGAAGCTCTACAATGAACACATTCAGAATATAATACATATTCACATTTCTTATAATACATATTGTAAAAATTAAAACACAGTAATGAGGTGGATGGTGACAGTGGCAGTGGTGACTATTCTTGACAGAATAGTCAGGGAGAAACTCTTTGATGAAGTCATAAACACCCAAATGATGAAAATGAGTAAGTAGATGTGAAAATTTGTGGGAAGACCTTTCTAAGTAGGAACAGCATTCCTATGAGGGAGGGATAATATCTGATACATATTGGACAATGTGGCCTCAGACTACTGAGAGAGTGGGAGGGAAGAAAATGCAAGGGCAGAGGTCGGCAGACAGGTGATCCTGGTAAGGAGTTTCGATTTTATTATCACCTGTATTTGGAGGTCACTGCATGATTTTAGCAGGGAGGGGTGAATTTTTAAAAGATCTTTTTGATCACTGTTTCATTATTTTTCTTTACAACATAATCTTCATATTATTTTATAAAGTCAAAACTAATTTTAAAATCTTTTATCGAAGAACAATGTGGTGTTTACAATCAGCTCTACATTTAGGTGCACCTTTGTATGCCATGCAATATTCTGGATTTTACTTTCTTTATCAGAAACATAGATGGCTAATGACTATCTTAGAGGACTAGTATAATGCATGAAGTTACAACATATACCAGGCAAGAGTATTGTTTTTAATGAAGTATCATTATTAGTTTAGAAAAATCTGTTACAATTAGGTTTCAACAGTTAAATATAATCCTTGCCAAAAACATTATACATTGATTGAATATCCTGAATGTCTATTTTTAAGTAGTTATTTTGAAATATAGATGGACAAAGGATAAGCTATAAAAGCTTGCCTTTATATTTTGGTCTTTATATTTTAAATAAAATGGGAAATGTTGGGCTGTAGAAAACACAAAATTATACCAGATGGCAATAGCATACGGGTATATTTCTGAAAAACAGAAATATAATATATTTATAATGTAAATTCTCCAAGAGAAAATGCCTATTTATTTATTTATGTTGTCAGTAGATTTGCTGATAAACTTATACATACCTGGATTTTTTAAAAGATTGTTAATAAATAGCTAGTGAGAGATAGCATCCATGAGAGGTGACATTTATAAAAAACTTTAGAAGATAATGGTAAAATCTATAAACATAAGTTTTTCACTATTTTTAAATGTCATTAAGTTGTCCCAACTTTATCCACAATTCTTTGTAAAGATGTTGATTCACCTCCTAAGGGTTTCCTCTCTTATGAAAAATGTGAAAATAACCTTCTGGAAAAATAAAAGATAATTCCCCAAAATCAACAGTAGCAAAGATAAGTATCTTGGAAGACACATATCACTCTCATTGAGCTATAATTTTTATAGACAAATGCAGAGTTACATTGGTAAGGAGAAACAATTTTTATGGGTGCAAGTATTTATGGGCCCAGATGAGCTGAAGTCCATAGTGAGAGCCATTAGTCAAGGAAAAAAGAAAAAAATCCTGAGCTGTATACAAAACAAGATAACTTGATTGTGTATAACATATTTCATGTAAACTGCATTCCAAAAATGTTTTACACAGTTAAATTATATAAGGCCTTGGATACTACATGTAAATTATGGACTATAAATTATAGAAGCATGTAAATACATTGCATTGTGGCTAAATTAAGCATTTAATCATAAAGGCAAGAGCAAAGGAAGAGACAAAATAAGAATTACAGGCAAAAATAGGAAACGTAAAGACATCATTTCATATAGTATCTATAGTCAAACGAAGGATGCACTAGAGTGTAGATAGAATGAGAGAAATGTCCAAAGATAGCAAATTGTGCATATAAGACTGAAAAAAAGTCATAATAAAAAAGCAAATAATAATAATAAGCCTCGAAAGTCAACTATACTGGGTAATTCTGGGCAGTTGGCTTTCGCACAGCCATTTAGCTTCAAATACATAGCAATGACAAATACCCAAAGAGAAAATCTCAGAAATTAGATCTGCTGCTCTGTGGATGATAAATTCAAACTAGGCTGCTGAAATAAATGTGAGGGTCCTTTGGACTCTGAAGGAGAGGGCTGGAGGCCAGTGTTTGTGGGGTAAATAGAATGTGGACAGTAGGAAATAAATGATTCTACAGTAAGACGGTGAGTCAGTGTGAGACTAAAAGTTTGAAGCCAAAGGCTTAAGCAAGACTCTCAAGCATGTGGACTAAAGCCGAAAACAATGGCCATGGTTTGAGTTTTAGTTTTAAGTTACCTGAGAGCCTAGAGAAAATGGCAAGATGAATGCACAGACTGATGACAAAGAATGGATACAAATAATTTGTCAGTCATGTAACCGGATCTGTGATACCATCAATATCATCTTTTGAGTAGGAAATATTGGTCACAAGAGGTATTTACACAAAGTTAGAGGGAAAAGGTAGTAGGTTAACTAGTAGCAGTGAAAGAAGAATTTAAAGTAGTATATTCAGGAGAACCTCTTCTGACCATATTTTGTTAATAGAATTATGTGAGAACAAAAGATAATAATTTAAATTAACAGTAATCACAATTTATTCTGACCAGTTCTACCTTAGGGTAAAATTTAAGGGGAATATAAGAAGAATTATACAGGGGCTCATTTGAACCTATGTGTTAGAATTATTTCAGACTGCTGGTCTATTTGTTCACCTTCTAATCTTCCAACTAGCTGGAATCAATGGCAGGAGCTAAATCATGTGGTTTCTAGTCTACTCTAACATCATGGCTTGGAAGAAAATTATAGAGACCCAATAAATAAAATGGGTCTCCTGCATTTACCATTCCCCCAGGTGGTTGGAATTACTTAGAACAAAGGGGACTAGAGAAGATATCCGAGGCTGCTGAACAGGATAATTCCCAAATGCCACTACATGTCCAATTTCTGGACTGAGAGCTCAGATATCCAGCCTGTGCAACTGCAAAAGTTACACAAAGAAATGACGAACAAATAAAACACACAAGCAAACAAACAAAAATCATTCAAATTGAGCTGAAAATCAAAATTCCAAATTTTATAAGATTAACAAAAGCCACTTACACAGTAAATTATGAGAACATAGATTAACTCTAAATTAAAAATAAATAAATAATATAAAACTTCAAATTAAATCCATTCTAATAAACACATAATACAGAGAGGCACATGATACGTGGAATAAACACTAGCTTGAACACACTGAAATGGAGAACTTCAAGAAAATCATTGATGTATTCCCTGCCCTCCAAACATCCACAGTGATAAAGATATTCTTAAAAATAACAAGCCACAATTACAAACATTCCAATTACAAATAAAACTACAGTTACAAGCAATATTTGTATAGAAAGCAGCAGGATATATGCAAAATTCCAGAAAGAAAGGAATTGATAGATTGAATTGTCTGAGAAACAAGCAGGATAAAGATACATTTACAACCACATATTTTATAGTAAATATGCATTTCATCACTGATAAAATGAAGGTATTAAAAGCCATCAGAAGATAGGAGAGATTATGTGCAAAAGAACTAAATAAGGCTGACCACGAACTTCCCACCTGACAAAGATAAAGGATGAATACCCTTGTAAAACTAAGAGAGCATATATCCCCGGAATTATATGCCATCCAAACTGCCACTCTGAACTAAGGGCAGGATATTAAGACATACAAACATAAGACAGTTTAGCACTCTCTGACTCAAACTACAAGAATTAATAAATAATATACTTCAGTGAGAAGAGAGAAAACGGAGGGAGGGGACATGATACAAGAAACATTGTAGGGCACAGAAAGTATATACCAGCTAGTTCCATTAAGACTGACTGCAAATTAATAATAATTATTTTGCATTTAAAATTATAGTAACATTAAAATTATATAATAAGATCCATGAGAAAGAAGATCCAATAGGTCATCAACATTTAAGAAAAGTTCCTGAAGTCTCTTTAGTTATCTAAAGTAAGATTTAGAGTTAACTATGTATGTGAAAACATTGTCATACCACTAAAATTATTGAAATATAATCTACATCCTTCAAACCAGACAAGGGAAAAGGAGAGATATCAAGAACTTTATCAATCCAATCAATTTTAAAAGGGAGGCGAAAAAAGAAATCAAGTAAAATGGAGGGCATACAGAAAATAATATGGTGTCACACACACACACAATCACAACAGTAAATGATTAAATTTTCATATTAAAAATATCATCAGATAAGATTAAAGAACAGTTCCAGTAATATAAAATCAGCTATATTCTACTTATGAGGCACATGTAAAATAAACATAATATGTAAGGTGATGATATAGCTGTGGGAGTCCTTAGCCATGTAAGCTTTGACAAATAAAAAAAAAAAAAGTAGAGCAATATTAATAACATATAAATGGTACTTTATGGTGAAAATATTAGTAAGGATGACAATTGGCACTATATAATATTAAAAGAAAATATACGGCCGGGCGGGGTGGCTCACGCCTGTAATCCTAGCACTCTAGGAGGCCGAGGCGGGTAGATTGCTCGAGGTCAGGAGTTCGAAACCAGCCTGAGCTAGAGCGAGACCCCGTCTCTACTAATAATAGAAAGAAATTAATTGGCCGACTAAATATATATATATATA
>CAUYRT010100602.1:0-52474 GCA_963574885.1 Lepilemur ruficaudatus | reverse complement strand
AGTGAGGTGACACAAGACTGGAAGAATGGGCTCCACATGTTGATTCACACTATGGTGCTAATTCCCCTCCCCAACCACACTTCAAGCATGCCCCTCCCCTCCACAGTATATAGCTTTGTCCAGCTGCTGCTGCTGATTATAAATGTACTTCTGTTGTTGTTTGGGATTTGAGTAGTTTTGCTAAGTATTTTGTCCTGTCCTCGAATCCCTATTGTATGTAACAACCTTAAGGAGGAGAGTCTTTGTCTATGATTTCCTGTTATCTTGTCTTCCACTTACCTGAGGACTGTGCACACAGAGAGCTAGCCCCAACACACACTTACACCCTGACAAACACATTCACACATACAAAGTTAACTGGAACAAAGGAAGTGTCCTGACACTGATAAAACTGACCTCTACAGTCCAACTTGAAACATCTTAATACACTTTAGTTTTTTTTTTTTTGTTATGAAAAACATTTGCCCCACCCAAGTCAGAACTTAAAGTGTGTTCATCCCTCAGATGATGCACATTGCACCCATTAGGTGTGAATACACTCATTCCCTCCTCCCCCTTCCACATGTCTGACACTTGATGAATGTTGTTACTACTGTATGTGCACATTAAGTGTTGATCAATTAATACCAATTTGATGGTGAGTACATGTGGTGCTCGTTTTTCTATTCTTATACTTCACTTAGTAGAATGGGTTCCAGCTCTATCCAGGATAGTATAAGAGTTGCTAGATCACCATTGTTTTTTGTGGCTGAATAGAACTCCATGGTATACATATACCACATTTTATTAATCCTTTAAGGTATTGATAGGGCACTTGGGTTGTTTCCACATCTTTGCAACTGTGAATTGTGCTGCTATAAACATTTGAGTGCAGATGTCTTTTTTTGTAGTTTTCTTTCACACCTAGATTCTAAGCTGCCTAAGAACAGACATAAGCTGCTTAATGAATACTGGTCAAATATTAAATTGGCTCTAAATTTTGTTGTAGTGTGGTTTTTATCTGTCTCACCTTCTCACCTTCCTGTTTGAAATATCTCAGAGGGAGAGTTTGAAATTGGTGTTTGAATTGATATAAGCCTCCACAGCTTCATACTTCAAGAAAAATAGATAGAAACTGGCCCCATTTCATACCTGAGGCCAAAGGTCTGAAAATCCTTCCTAAAAGACATACAGTTCCCTTTGGCCTATAGACTAATTGTAGCACATGAGCAATCTTGGAAATCCACCATCTGCCAAGTGAGGAAGGGACAGAATAGGGCTTGGGGATAGGTTGTTTAAGGATGAATTTGGCCAGTAACTAACATCCTTGAAAAACTGTTGGTGTGTTCCTTCCTTGGGGGATGTGTGGCCAGACAGAACCAACTAGCAGTTATCTTAGCTTTGTTCTGAGGACTGCCCTAGAGCTTGAGCTAAGAAAAAAAGATTATGGGCAATTGGGCTTGTGTATATACCAGCAGCCCACAGGCAAAATGTCTCAGTGATCTGTGTGGCCTGCTTTCCTCAAGGTGGTAAATAACTCCCCAGAGAAGCCAGACCTGGAGCCCAAGAAATTGTCTCAGGCTTGATGCCAAAGATGAAAAAGGATGTTAGATGCCCTGAGTCTGGGCTTTCATTGCTTCCTGCCCTCAGCAAAGTCTAGCGAGGGGTTTCCTCCCTGTGCCAGGCATCAGATTCATCTGGGGAAGATGGAGAGGCTTACTTGGAATTCAGATTTCTGGGCCCCCTCCAGAGGGGGAGATGATGATGATGATTCTGCAATCAGAATCATTGCAATGGGTCCCAAGAATCTGATATTTTGATGTTCCAAATGGCTCAGCTTTGAGAATGACTGTTATCTATCAAGAAGACTCTCTGGTCTCTGAATTCAGTATTATTTTTGTTGCTTTTATGAATTTTTGTACCCTCTATGCTTAGAATTCTCTCCCTTTTTTCCATTATTCTTTAGTGTATGGTAGAAATGTCACTGGGCTTTCAGGAGGCAGCATTTTTTTGATAACTATGAATAAAAATGAAATAAAGAATACATACTGAGATTAGATTCCATTGCAAAGAATTGCAAGTATGTAATGGTAATTAGTGAATCAAAAACCCCAACCATGAGCCCCTCCATGAACCAAGAAAAATGTCAGAGCTGCTTTGTTGCATTGCAGATAATTTTTTTTTTTACATATTTACTTCTTCACTGCAATGAGAGCTCCTTCAGGACAATCCTTAGAGCACTGTTAGTCCTATTAAGAGCTCAATATGTTTGTTAAATTAGAGGTTGTCAAGTGAAGTTGAACAAGAAATGAAGATTCAGACTCCTCAACACAGTAGGGTGGGTGAATCTGACTGGGGAAGACAGCACAGCAGAGTGGATATAAGCCCTCAGGGCCTGAGAGTCAGAAAGACCTGGAATTCAATCGAAGCTCTATTGCTTATGATCTCTGAGACCTTTGGCAAATGATTAATCTTTCTGTTTCCTCATCTATAACATTAGGATAATAATAGTACCGATCTCATAAGATTGTTGTGAGGATGAAATGATGTGTATAAAGCCCTTAGTATAGTACCTGTCCACATAACACATGTTCAATCAATAGTAGCTGTTACGTCTATAATTACTGAGCAGACTTGTAATGTGGCGACATCCCCAGGGGCCATTAAGCTTGTAGGGTTGTTTGTCCCTGCAGTAAATGGCTCTAGGTTATGTGTGGAGATTTTTTTGTAATTTTACTGTCAGCTATTTTTTTCTTATTACAGATTGTCACTCTCCAACAGCTTCTTTAATCTGCTCCCTCTTATAATTTGTTGCTTATAATCTGTTGTGAGATGGAATACCAGATAACCAAGCCTTAAATTTTATGCATCTACTCATTCAGTAAAGACTTTTTTAATTTAAAAATTCTGTATAACACAGGTCTGAACTCTAGATAAGTGAAATACTTTATTTTTTCTCATCCTGCATTTAAAAATATTTATTTATAAGTTTGCAGCAAGGTTGGTAGCAAGACGTTTATAGTTTATGGCATTTTCTCTCTCCATATTTTGTTATCTTTTTTATAAAATTGTTTTTCTTTAGAATTTAAAACTACATTCTCCGATTTGTTTTTCTTTTAAGAGAGTAATTCTTTCCATCCCAGTACTTATTTATTTATTAATTTTTATGAAGGGCATGAAGGGTCAACATAATTTGAAACCTTTTCTGACACACTCTATATTTCTAAGAGCAAAGAATAGTCGAATTGTGTCTTATGTAATTGCAAGTGACAAAACATCTAACAAATTTTGTTTTCCACAGCAACACAGAAATATGGACTTGGCTGGGATCACCTACATAAAGCAAGTTGAAAAATGATTTCATATAAAATGTTAGTGACTGAACTGCATTTTAGCAATGCTGAAAGGGCATGTGACTCATTTTTTCTACCAATAAGTCTACATGGGAATCTGCTAGATCCTGCCTGTCCCTGGCATGGTAATTACCCCTTGATAAAGAGCCAGCCATTGTTATCACAGTGAATATTTTGTGACTAGTTGTCCATACACATTCATGGACTGTTAAGGGAAACCATTTCCCTTCCTTATTTTATCATTTACAAACTAGTAATTTGAGACTTAAAGAGGTTAAGTATGATCTTGCCAAAGATCATATATTTACTTGGGTTAAATATTTTTATGTTTATTTGCCATTTATATTTTCCTTTTAGTGCCCTGTCTCTTTCTGTGCCTTGGCCTGTTTCTATTAGGGTGTTGTTTATATTTAGAGAGGCACTTTTTAGTACTTCCCCCCAAATAATGATAGTTTTCATTTATAAAAATAATTCAAGTTATGAGAAATAATTACTTATGTTTAGTTCTGGTTTTATTATATATTCACTTTTTTACATTTTTTGTGCAACTATTATATATTTTAGTGTTATAAAATTGAGTTCTAACAAAATATCAAACACTGAGTGAATTTGTCAAGACCAGACCAGCCCTGCAGGAAGTACTTACATATGCATTATACATTAATCAGCACAATAGACAACCCCCCCCCAGTGTTTTCTAAATAATCAGTTATATCGGAAAAATTTGTTAAATAAACCATAATTTGATTCTTATTTGAAATACTGTATTCACCTTATTCAACATTAGTTCATCTTAAAGTCTTTTATCAGAATTTCTACTCTGTTCTATTGATCTGATAGTCTATTCTTACAATAGTGTTATAATTTAATTATTTTCAGATTTATGATATATATTTATCCGATAGGTCAAATCTTTCCTCACTACTCCTTTTCCACATTTTCCTCAGATATTCTCACCCTTTTATTCATTGTTATGAATGTTGGTATTTTTTTGTCAAGTCAAAATAATTGAATTTAGAATTTAATTGGAATTGAATTAACTATACACTTCAGTTTGAGGAAAACGAGGAAATTTGCAATATTGAGTATTGCCTTCTACAAACTGTATGTCTCAATATATTTGTCTCCTGTTATTTTTTCTATACAATTATGTACTTTGTTATAATTATGTACTTTAGTATATATATGACCAATTAGAACTCTCTGTTTCACTTGAAATTAATTTTCTTGGATTTTTAGGCATATAATCCTACTATTCACAGATAATGAAGATATTGCATCTTTTTTTCCTGCATATCATTTCTTTTTGTGATCTCAATTTCTTCATCTATACATGGGGATTAAAATCGTACTAATGGCTAGAATTGTGAAGATTGAAGGGGATAAAACAAATACAATTGCCTTAAATATGGTAAATCCTCTATAAATGTTGCAATTTCTGTTCTTGTTAATTATGTTTCATTTGAGGGGAATTTGCATAAAAATATCGAAAATTTGTAAGGATCACTTTTTGGAGGTGTTTGCAATAGATAAATTTAATTACCTTAAGAAAGTATGCCTCTATACCTAGTTTATTTGGAAATTTGAAAATCAATAATAGAACTTTCATTTTTATTACTTTTTTTCTGGAAGAGGGGCCAAGATGGCAGACTAGGAACAGCCCACACAGGCCACTCTCAGATAGAGAACCGAAAATTGCAAGTAGATGCCTACCTATAGATGGGCCCTCTTGGAGAGAGCACTGTGAATCATCAGAAAGGTGACAGGAAACACTCAGAATAAGGGAGATAGGGACAGGGAGATCCACTAGCTAAGATCAGAAAGTACCTGGGGGAGATGCCTACATGTGGAGAATGGATAAAGGAGAGAACCCCAGGGCCCCATGCTCTCCACATGGATGCTGCTACTCGAGCTGTTGGGGAACCCCTCACCACCACTGTAGCCCTCTGTTCTGATATGGGAACTGCTTGGAGACTGTATAGTAAAGTTGCATTGGAGAGCAGGCTCAGCAGGGACCTGCTGGCCTCTGTTCCCAGGTTGACATAGCTGATGCCACTCTGAGCTCTTGGGTATGGAGCTCCTGATCTACTCAGGAATTGCCTTCACTGCCACTGTTCCCAGATATCCCCTTGTCATGCCCAGGAGGGAGCAAAGAAAGCAGACACTTTTGCATGCCTATGACTAGGCGGCAAGTGCATCTCCCATCAAGGAATTTGAATGTAGTGGGTGCAGTCACCACTTAAGAAGTCCCACAGTGACAGCCCCAGCAGGACTTGTGTGAGGAGAGAGCCCCACCCATCCAGCAGCCCTGCCTACATGGTCCCATCTGCCAACCAATGGAACAAGGCCCCCAACCCTGCACACTGCTGCATGGATGTCCACACCCCCATAGACCCATACACTGGCTGGTGGGCAACATCCACACAGACCCACACACTATGGGGTAGACCATGCCCCCAGCCCTGCATGTCAACCAGTGGACCACACCTCCACACAGCCCAACACCATGTTGTAGGCCACGTTCTCTAGTTTTTTGCACTGTTGGTGTGCCATGCCCCCTGGCCCCATGCACCAGTGACAGGCCACACCCCCACAGATGTGCACCCTGTGTGGCAAGCCACACACCCTGGCATGTGCCCTGAGGAGCAGGCATGACTCCATAACCCCTCCACTCCATGCATTTTGCAAAGGTCCATGTCACGGCAGACCCATGTGCCAGAGGTGGGCCATGTCCTCTGGCCCCATGCTCCAGCTGGTGGACCACACCCCAGACAAGCAAACATTGAGGGAATTGTCACTACCTGCCCTACAGAAAATGCTCAAAAGTGCACTATGCATGGAACAGCACAATAGATACCCAGTAGCGTAAAAATCCCTGAAAATAAAAACTCATGGATCTTATTAAAAATATCATAAGAAGAAAAAGAAAAAGAAGATATCATTCAAGATGATGAACAGAACATTGCCCCAATATCAATACTAACACTGAACATGAACTGTTTTAATGTTCCAAGTAAAAGACATAGACTGGCAGAATGGATGAAAAGTCATCGTCCAAATAATATGGTGTTTCCGGGCAGGGACACACTCAGATTCAAGGGAAAAGGATGGAAAAAATATTCCCAACCAAAATCAAGCAGGTATAGCCATTCTTAGATAAAATTGACATTAAATCAACAATGGTAATAAAACTCAATGATCATAATTATATAATAGTAAAGGGGACAATTCAGCCAGAAGACATAACAATGCTAAATATATATGCAGCTAACACAGGTGCTCCCAGATTCATAGAGCAAATTCCACTAGAGCTAAGCAAAGAAATAACCAGTAGCATCATTATTGCTGGGGACTTCAACATTCCACTGACAAAACTGGACAGCTCATTGAAGCAGAAAATCAACAAAGAAATACTGGACTTAAATGAGACTCTACAACAAATGGACCTAATAGACATTTATAGAACACTCTACCTGAGAACTGTAGAACATAAATTCTTCTCATAGCCTCATGGGACATTTTCCAAGATTGAACATATTCTAGGCCACAAATCAAGTCTCAGCAAACTCAGAAAAATCAAAATCTTACTATGTATCTTCTCAGACCACAGAAGAATGAAACTACAAATCAATTCTAAGAGAAACTCTCAGATCCACACAGAGTCATGGAAATTAAACAACCTGTTGTTGAATGATCCTTGAATCAATGATGAAATTATGATAGAAATCAAAACATTCTTGAACTGAATGACAAAGTGGACACAAGCTTTCAAAATCTATGGGATACAGAAAAGGTACTACTAAGAGGAAAATCCATAACCTAAAATACTTACATCAAAAAGACAGAAAGATTGCAAATTATCAACCTTATGTCACATATCAAAGAATTAGAAAAAGAAGAATAAAACAAACCCAAAGCCAGCAGAAGAAAAGAAATAATGAAGCTCAGAGTAGAACTGAGATGGAAACCAAAGAAACAATGTAAAGGATCAACGAAACAAAAAGTTGATTCTTTGAAAAGATAAATAATATCCATAGACCACTAGTCAGATTAAACAGAAACAGAAGAGAAAGGACACAGATAAGCTCAATTAGAAATGAATAGGACACATTACAACTGATACCACAGAAATACAAATTATAACCATGAGTACTTCAAAAATCTACACATACAAACTAGAAAACCTAAAAGAAATGGATAAATTCCTGTAAACATACAAACTACCAAGCCTGAATCTGGAAGAAATAGAAATTCTAAACAGACTAATAACTAGCAGTAAGATTGAGGCAGTAATAAGAAAATCTCCCAACAGAAAAAGCCCTCGACTAGATAGATTGACAGCCAAATTCTGTCAGACCCACAAAGAAGAACTGGAACATTGCAACAAAAATTATTCTATAACATTAAGGAGTAGGAAATCTTCCTTATATCATTCTACCAAGCCAGTATCACCTTGATGTCAAGGCCAGGAAAGGACACAACAAAAAGAGAAAACTACAGACTAATATCGCTTATCAATATTGACACAAAAATCCTCAACAAGATATTTGTAAACCCAGTTCAGCAGCACATCAAAAAGATAATTCACCATGATCAAGTGAGTTTCATCCCAGGGGTGCAAAGACGGTTTAACATATGCAAATCAATAAGTGTGATTCATCACATAAACAGAAGCAAAAACAAAAACTATATGATAATGTCAATAGATGCAGAAAAAGCATTTGATAAACTTCAGCACCCATTCATGATGACAGCATTCAACAAACTAGCCATAGAAGGATAATACCCTAAAATTATAGAAGCCACATTTATAGGGTACATATGATGTACCCTATGTACATTGTACCTGTACCTACTATGTACAGGCATACAATGCGAATTAATGAAATCATGGTAATTGGAGTATCCATCACCTCAAGCATTTACCATTTCTTTGTGTTAGGAACATTCCGATTTCATTCTTTTAGTAATTTTAAACTATACCCTAACTTATTGTTGATTATACTCACTTTGATGTGCCATCAAACACTGTTCATTCTATCTAAGTATCTAACTATATTTTTGCACCCATTAATCGTCTCCACTTTATTGCCCCTACCCTGCGACCTTTCCCAATCTCTGGTAACCATCATTCTACTCTCCGTTTCCATGAGATCATTTGTTTTTAATATTAGCTCCCACGTATGAGTGAGGACACGTGAGCTTTATCTCCCTGTGATTTCCTTATTTCACTTAATTTAATATTCTCCAGCTCCATCCATGTTGTTGCAAATGGCAGAATTTCATTCTTTTTTAGGGCTGAAAAATACTTCATTGTGTATACATACCACATTTTCTTTATCTATTTATTTGTTGATGGACACTTAGGTTGATTTCAAATATTGGCTATCGTGAATAGTGCTGCAGTAAACACGGGAGTACAGATACCTATTTGATAATACTGATTATGATGGAGACTGCATTGAATCTGTAGAATGCTATGGATAGTATGGACGTTTCAACAATATCGATTCTTCCAATCCATGAATATGGGCTATCTTTCCATTTTTTGTGTTCTCTTAAATTTCTTTCATCAATGTTTCATAGATTTTTTTTATTTTATTCAGGATATTATGGGGGTACAAACATTTTGGTTAGAAGTAACATGTTTGTCCTACCCAAGTCTGGGCTACAAGTGTGCACCTCACCCATACACTGTGTTCAGCTTCCATTAGTTGTGGGTTTACCCCACCCCCCACCCCCACTGGACCAGCACCCAATGAATATTACTACCATGGGAACACCTTAGTGTTGGTCAGTTAGTACCAATTTGATGGCGAGTACATGTGCTGCATGATTTTCCATCCTTGTGATACCTCATGTCAGAGGATGGGTTCAATCTCTATCCAGGAAAATATAAGAGGTGCTAGATTGCCATTGTTTTTTGTAGTTGAGTAGTATTTCATTGTATACATATATCACCTTTCACTAATACACTCATGTATTGTTGGGCACTTGGGTTGTTTCCACATCTTTGCAATTGTGAATTGTGCTGCTACAAACATTTGAGTGCAGATCTCTTTATTATAGAATGTCTTTTTTTCCTTTGGGTATATGCCTAGTAGTGGGATTGCTGGACCAAATGGTATTTCTATTTTTAGCTCTTTGAGATATCTTCAAATTACTTTCCACAGGGGTTGTAATAATTTGCAGCCCCACCAGCAGTGTAAGAGTGTTTCAATCTATCCACATCCATGCCAGCATTTGTTATTTTAGGACTTTTTAATAAGGGCCATTCTCACTGGAGTTAGGTGATATCTCATTGTAGTTTTGATTTGCATTTCCCTAACGATTAGAGATGTTGAGTACTTTTTTATATGTTTTCTGGCCATTAGTCTGTCTTCTTTGGAAAAGTTTCTGTTCATGTCCTTTGCCCATTTACTGATAGGGTTGTTTGATTTTTCTTATTGATTTTCTTAAGTTCTATGTAGATTCTTGTTATCAGCCCTTTATCAGATGTATAGAAAGCAAATATTTTCTCCCATTCTCTAGGTTGTCTATTTGCTCTAATGATAATTTCCTTGGCTGTGCAGAAGCTTTTTAATTTGATCAGGTCCCATTGGTTTATTTTTGTTGCTGCTGTGATTGCTTTGGGGGTCTTATTTATAAATTCTTTGCCTAGGCTGATGTCTAAAAAAGTCTTCCCAACATTTTCTTCCAGAATTCTTAAGGTTTCATGCCTTAGGTTTAAGTCTGTTATCCATCGTGAGTTGATTTTTGTGAAAGGTGAGAGGTAGGGATCTAGGTTCAGTCTTCTTCATGTGGATATCTAGTTTTTCCAGCACCACTTATTGAACAGAGATTCTTTTCCCCAATGTATATTTTTGTCTGCTTGATTGAAGATTAGATGACAATAGGAGGATGGTTTTATATCTGGGATTTCTGTCCTATTTCAGAGGTCTATATCTCTGCTCTTGTGCCTTTACCATGGTGTTTTGGTTACTCTGGTCTTGTAAAAATTTGGATTCTGGCAGACTGATGCCTCCCAATTTGTTCCTTTTGCTTAAGATTGCTTTGCTATATGAGGTCTTCTCTGGTTCCAGATGAAGCATAGAATTATTTTTTCTAAATCTGTAAAGAATTATGGTGGTATTTTGATCGAGATTGCATTAATTATGTAGATAACTTTAGGTAGGATGGACATTTTAACAATATTGATTCTACCAATCCATGAGCATGGTAGGGATTTCCATCTGTTTACATCTTCTACAATTTCTTTTTTCAGTGTTTCATAGTTCTGCCTATATATATCTCTCACCTCCTTCATTAAATATATTCCTAAATATTCAATTTTTTTTGATGCTATTATGAAAGGTGTTGAATGTTTGATTTGATTTTTGGCTTGATTATTATTGGTGTATATGAATGTCACTGATTTGTGTTTTGTGTGCATTAATTTTGTATCCTGAGACTTTACTGAATTCATTTATCAATTCCAGGAATCTCTTGGTTGAATCCTTGGGATTTTCCAGATATAATAGCATATTGTCACAAACAGTGAGAGTTTTACCACTTCTGCCCCCATTCAGACACCCTTAATTCCCCTCCCTTGTCTGATTGCTCTGGAAAGGACTTCCCGTGCTATGTTGAATAGAAGTGGAGATAGTCGGCAACCTTGTCTGGTTCCAGTTCTAAGCAGGAATGCTTTCAATTTTTCCCCATTCGGTATGATATTTGCTGTGGGTTTATCATATACAGCCTTAATAATTTTAAGGAATGTCCCATCTATGCCTATTTTGTTAAGAGTTTTTTATTGTAAAAGTGTGCTGGATTTTGTCAAATGCTTTGACTGCATCTATTGAGAGAATCATACAGTCTTTGTTCTTGTTTTTATTTATGTGGTGAATTGCATTTATAGATTTACATATTTTGAAGAAGCCTTGCATCTCTGGGATAAAGCCCACCTGGTCATGATGATTATTATTATTATTTTTTTTTTTTGATGTGCTGTTGGATTCGATTTGCTAAGATTTTTTTGAGGATTTTTGCATCTATATTCATGAGGGATATTGGTCTGTAGTTTTCTTCTTGTTTTGTTTTCTCCTTTCCTGCCTTTGGTATCAAGATGATATTGGTTTCATAAAATGAGTTGGAGAAGATGCCATCCTTCTCAATGTTGTTGAATGGTTTCTGCAGTATAGGTATGAGTCTTGTTTATATGCTTAGTAAAATTCAGGTGTGAACCTATATGGTCTGGGACTTATTTTATTTTATTTTATTTTATTTTATTTTATTTTTGCGGAAGATTTTTAATTGCTGCTCCAAATTCTGTGCTTGATAGTTGTCTGTTCAGGAACTCTATTTTCTCCTAATAGAGCTAAAAGGAGGTTGTGTGTTTTCAAGAATTTGTCCATTTCCTCCACATTCTATAGTTTTTGGGCAGATAGATTTTTATAGTATTCAAAGATAATGCTTTGTATTTCTGTTTTGTCTGTAATGTCCTCTCCTTTTTCATTTCTGATTGAGTATAGTTTTGCTTGTAGAGATCTTTCATTTCTTTTAAGTTTATTCCTAGGTATTTTATTTGTGGGTGTTATAAATGGGATTTCTTTCTTGGTTTCCTTTTCAAATTGTTCACTGTTGACATATACAAATGCTCCTGATTTTTGTATACTGATTTCATATCCTGCAACTTTACTGAATTTGTGTATCAGTTCTGAAAGTTTTTTGGGGGAGTCTTCAGGTTTCTATAGATATAAGATCATATCATCTGCAAATAAAGATAATTTTACTTCTTTCTTTCCAATTTTGATGCCACTTCTTTCTTTCTCTTGTCTGATTCCTCTAGGTAGAACTTCCAGTACTATGTCAAATAACAGTGGTGAAAGTAGGCATCCTTGTCTTGCTCTGGATCTTAGAGTGAAGGCTTTCAGTTTTTCCTCATTTAGTATGATACTAGCTTTGAGTGGGTCCTATTTGGCTTTTATCATGTTCAGGTAAATTCCTTCTATATCTAGTATTTTTTAGGATTTTTTTTATCATGAAGTCATGCTGAATTTTATTGTATGCTTTTTCTGTATCAACGGAAGTTATCATATGGATTTGTCTATTGATATGATAAACCACATTGATTGATTTGTATATATTGAGCCATTCTTGCATCCCTAGGATGAATCCCACTTGATCATAATGAATGATATTTTCAATATGTTGTCGAATTCAGTTTGCTGGTAATTTTTTATAGAATTTTTGCATCTATGTTCATCAGAGATATTGGCCAGTTGTTTTCATTTTTGTTGTTTCTTTGTCTGGTTTTGGTATCGGGGTAATACAGGCCTCATAGAATTAGTTGAGAGTATTCCATCCTTCTTGATTTTTTGAAATAGTTTAAGTAGGATTGGTATTAGTCCTTCTTTGTTGTTTGGTAAAATTCAGCAGGGAAGCCATGTGTTCTTGGGCTTTTCTTTGATGAGAAACTTTTCATCATTGCTCCTATCTTATTATTGTTATGTGTATATTCAGCTTTTGGATTTCTTCCTGGTTTTATCTTGGCAGGTTGTATTGTCTAGGAATTTGAGATCAATTACCCACATTACAAAATACACAATTATTATAGGCAACACAGATGCAACAGAAAGTTTCAGTAATGGTAAAATTATGAAACAAAATAATGACACTTGTAAAAGGTTTCCCATAGTAGCAGGTTGTCACATCTTTTTTTCTGGGTGACATAAGTCTAGGGACAATGGAGTGTACTAAATGCCGTTAATCTTCCCAGAAAGACATTTGAACTTATCATTTACTGAAGCAGTCCCAGTACATCAAACAGAACTTTATTCTAGTAATGAAAGGATGTAATTAGTGAGATGATATTTTCATTTTCAAGCTGGCATAGCTTTCTATAGTCTGAGTAAATGTAAAACTTCTTTGAAATGTGTTATTTGAGAATAAAATCCCCCAAAGCCTTTTAGGGACCTTCATTTATACACATACTAAACAATCTCTTTAAAATAGATGACCCATTTTTCCAAGGGACTATTAATAAGCAAATACGTAACACTCGACTAAAGTTTAGTAGAAAAGTTTTGTTTGATTCTGTACAGGGTACGAAAGCAGACATTAGCTTAAATATTCACAAAGAAATGTCATCTCATAGATCAGGTGAACACTAGGAATTATGTGGAAATAAAATCTGTATAGATCATTTATGGGTATGGGGAGTAATACACAATTCTGCCTAGAAAATCTCAGTAATATTTGTCTCATAACAAGATGCATATTTTTTTCCTAATGGAAAAAATGAAGAATGATGCTCTAGGTTTTGCTGCTTTCTTGCTGTCTTGTAACTTTGGAGGAGACTGCTCTTTTTTTGTGTTAAAAGTTGGAATGGAAATTATTATATAGCATATTATGCTGATAAAGCTTCTTTGTTTTGCACAAGTATCTAATTTGCACAGGAAGTAAATAAACTTTAAATATCCACCTTTATTTTCGACATTATATGTGATACAAACAGAACAAATGTCGTTAAACACAGTCCATTGGAAAAGCACATTGGCAACTGTGCTTTATTATCACTTCTTCTGTCTGACCTGCTTCACAGAGCTGTATCTGTTGACAGCCTTCACCTCTAGGTTCAGGCTTAACATCACGCCTCAAGAGTTGATCAAGGCGTGAAGAAATTTAAAAGCTTCTGCAGAGGGGTTAGATGAGGAAAACTCAGTTTTAAGCAGAACTTGGAATGATCATGTTTTGTGATCTGACATTTAGTGGTTTAATATTCACTGTTCTACTTTGATGTTTTTTCTACTTCCTGAGTCTCCATCATTGCCAGCAAGATCCAGCTCTGAAAGTAACTGCTTATGAGACCCCGAACTAGTCACTTATTTTTTTAATTTGTAGGCAATAATGATCTTTGTATAACACATTTATTAAGATATGATTCATATACCATACAATCCACCCATTTAAAGTACAATGCAATGGTTTTTAGTATAGTCACTAAGTTGTAGTCACTTCATTTTAACCTCGGTGCTCTTCTCTACACATGGGGTTAATAAAATCTGAGCCTTCTACATCAGATGTTTCTTGTGAGAATAGAATGAGATGATACAGGTAAGGGAATACTGGAAGCTTAAAATAGCTTTGGAAATATAAGTTGATATTGTCCTTATTAATGAGGATGCTAGAGGTGGCTAGAACCTTGAAGAAGAAAGTAAATAGATTGAAGGGGGTTGGCAGTAATAATAATCCCTTATATTTATATAACAATTCATAGTTTCAAAGTGCTTTCATATCTGTGCTCTCATTGGAGAAATTGTTGGTGATGATCTTAGAGGGCCACATAGCCAATCTAGTTCCCCAGGATAAAAGGAGAGGGCCCATTTACTTTCCGCTCAGAGAGAGTCCTCTGTAAAAAGGAAAAAAAATACCTGGCCAATAGTGCTTTTTCAGCCCCCAAATTTGTCTACCATAAAATACTTTTAAAAATGAACTCACTTCATACGTACAGTTATAATGTATCATCTTAAAAAAATCTCCAACTATAATTGTGAATTAATGTATATTTTATTTTAGTTCTATCAACTTTGATATAGTTTCAAGCTATGTTATTAGTACACATATATTTAGGGTTGTTGTATTTTCCTGTTAAATCGATCTTTTTATCATTATGAAATTTCCTCTTTATAATTAGTATTAAGTTTTGCCTTAAAGTCTACCTTACCCAGTATTAATATAGCCACATTAAGCATCTTCTGGATATTGTTTCTGTGGGATATCTTTTTCTATCCCTTTACTTTAAATATACCTGTAAATATGTCCAGACAAGTACTGCATGATCTCACCTATATGTGGAATCTAAAAAAGTGAAACTCAGAGAGTAGAAAGGTCATTACAAGGGGTCAAGTGGTGAGGGAAATGGAAAAATGAAGGTCAAATGATACAAACTTTAGGTTACATGATGAATAAGTTCTGGAGACCTACTGTACAGCATAGTGAATCTAGTTAATAATAATGTATTATATGCTTGAAATTTGCTAAAAGAATACATCATAAGTTTTCTCACTGAAAATAGGTAACTATGTAAAGTAATGGATATGTTAACTAGTTTGACAGTCATCATTTTATTATATATATGTATATCAAAACATCATACTCTACACCTTGAGTATATACAATTTTTGTCTTTTACACCTCAATAAAGCAGAAAAATAAAATAATAAAGTATTTATTTACATGTAAAAAATAGGGACTCACGTCTTACCGATTCTTGTTATAGCCCCTGTTCTAGAGGATCTTACAGAGGGGTTTGCAAATGCCAGTGTTAACATGATCAGTTGAAGGGCTTCTACTTTCAGCCTGCTGAATAATGGAGTGTAGCAGTCAGAGTCACAATACTCTATGACTGGGTGTTGTTGAAGATAAACAGGGTGCTTATAAAGTATTGTATTGAACACCGCTACCATTAAGGCATATTCTAGTTTGGTCTGTGAAGGACTAAAGATCATTTTTGCCTAACAGTTAACAAGTGTTCAATAATGGAAAATTAAACTTGGCAATGTGAGTATGCCAGAAACTTTTCAATAAGACAATTGACTTTGCTCTTGTATTAGTTTCCTATCAATACTATAAAAAATTAATACACACTTAATGGCTTAAAACAACATACCTTTATTATTTCATAGTTCTGTATGTCAGAAATCCAACATGGGTCTCACTGGGCTAACTCAAGGTGTTAGGATGGCGGTGCTCCTTCTGAAGGCTCTAGAAGGGATGTAGAAGCTGTCTACATTTCTTGGGTCATGGCTCCCTCTCTCCATTATCAAAGCCAGCAATGTTGCATCTCTCTTATCCAGCTTCCATCATCATATCACTCTCTATATCAACACAACTGGGAGAAGTTCTCTGCTGTTAAGGACTCATGTGATTAGATTAATCTCACCTGGATAATCTGGGATAATCTACACATCTGAAGGTCTATGACCGTAATCAAAAAGTCACTTTTGCCATATAAAGGAACAGTTTATATTCACAGGTTTCATGGATCAGAAACAGACATCTTTAGGGGCTATTATTCAGCCTACTAGAGCTCTGCCAAATAGTTTCTAATATAGAATATTGGTTTCATATTGATGTTTTCTTCTATAAAAAAATCTGCAATTTCTTTTGATTGGTGATCTGTTAATTACATATAAGAACCCTGCCTGGCATGGCTTTCATAGTTCATTATCATTAATATTAGCTAGCTCTGATTTAACTTACCAGAGGAAGAGGTTTAAAATGTCTGTACATAATGAGCATACTTAATTCAAACATTCATTCAACAAATATTTGTTGGGCATCTACTGTGTGCCATGCACTGTGCTTGACATTAGGCATATTGAAACAAATAAGAAACAATCCTTTCCCTCGGGACTCATACTTCAGTGGAAGAGATAGACAGTAAGGACTATGATAGAATTGTATAATGGTACATTTACACATAAAAATATAGTCAACCCATTTTAATTTAAACTGTTGATAGTGCAAAATAGGAAACAGAGCAGTAAGAGCTTCTGGGAGCAGAGTCCTCCAAATAAGACATTTATTTCCCTCACTAAAGTAACAGAAGTTATAAAATTCATCTTATTACACCTCCAAAAGCTATTTTGAAGAAGCCACTAGCAGAGACTGCTGTTGTTCTAAGGTCATGGCACTTACAGAATTTCAGTACTGACTACATTGAACAACATATAGTTTATTCCACAATGTGGGTTCAGTTATACCTTTATAATGTCTTGAGTTTAGACCCTATGCAGGTATTGTTAAGGAGAGATATCTGCACTGAGTAGACCTAACTTACATTGGTAGGTGCTCTTCTGCTGCTCAGATAAAGCAGATCTGGTAGTAAGTGGCACCTCTTGGAGAATATGTTAAACAAAGCCAATTCCTGTTTTGGTGGCCATCTCTTACAAAAAGCACAGATGTTCCTGGACTCATGATGGGGCCACCTCAACACAGCCATAATAAGCTGAAAATATTGTAAGTTGAAATGCATTTAATACACTTAACCTACCAAACATCATAGCTTAGCCTAGCCTACTTAAATGTGCTCAGAAGACTGACAGTAACCTATAGCTGGGCAAAATCATCTGGCAATACTGTACACTGTAGAGTATTGGTTGTTTACCCTCATGATCATGTGGCTGACTGGGAGCTGAAGCTGGATGCTGCTGCCCAGCATCATGAGGAAATATCATACCACATCAAAATTCAAAGTATGTTTTTTTTTGTTTTTTATTGAATGTGTACTCATTTTGCATCATCTTAAAGTAAAAAATCCTAAATTGAACCATTGTGAGTTGAGAGCATGTTTCCTTTAAACCACTATTACCTATTCCCCACGACCAAAGGAAGATAATTACAGGCAATGCAAAATTACACTTTTTTTTTCAACTGGAAATTCAACATTAAAAGGCTATTGTTATGCGTCATTTTCAGAGCTAGCTTTATACACAAGTGTCAGCTGCTTACCTGTTATGATTAATGAAACACTAGGAAGAAAGACCTACTTCTTCATCACAATGATGTGCATCCCTTACCTCAGAGAGGCCTGAAATTCCTTGAGCAGGAACAACGTTCTTAACTGAACTGTTAAATATGAGAATCATTGAGAAGGGGAACAATAATTTGAATGTATTTAAAATATATCTCTAAGAATAATAACATACTTAAATTCATTCAAAGATATAATGATTGGTAACATCATTGATAATAATAATAACTGCTATTCTAAACTATAAAACAAGGGAATGTATTTTGTTCTGCCACACATGTAGATAAAATATTGGCATGTATATGGGCTTTTTCAGTGGTGGTGGTGGTGGTGTTCTATTAAATGGTTTGTTAAAGCAAAAGATCTTTCCTTACATTATGTTTTTCTTCTTTTTTACAAAGATAAACAGGCTGGGCATAATGGCTCATGCCTGTAATCCCAGCACTCTGGGAGACTGAGGCAGGAGGATAGCTTGAGGCCAGGAGTTCAAGACCAGTCTGAGCAACATAGTGAGACCTCATCTCTACAGAATAAATAAAATTAAAAAATTAATTGGGCATGGTGATGCTTGCCTATAGTCGCAGCTACTCAGGAGGCTGAGGCAGAAGGATTGCTTGAGCCCACGAGTTTGAGTTGCAGTGAGCTATAATGACACCACTGCACTCTAGCCCAGTTGACAAGCAAGACTCTGTTTAAAACAAACAAACAAACATACAACAACAAAAAAATAAACTAAGAAGTTAGACAAGGTTAAGTTTACTTCATTCAAAAGATTTCAAAACAGAAGAACCAATGACATATGTTGAATAATCTTTTTTTTTGCACTTTTTTTTTATTTTTTATTTTTTTAATTTTATTGGGGGAAAATTACAAAACATTTACAGTACAATGTTTACAGTCACAATTTGTAGTGAGCTGATTTCCCAAAATATATTACCACTCAAGTCGACTTATCTTGTTACATTCAAAGGAATAATCTTTTTAAACACCAAACAAGGTAATCCTTGTTGGGTCCTGAGTTAAATTTGGCTTAGCTAGTCAAACAGAGGACCAATGAGATCAGAATTTATAAAAATAGTTTGCCTAGCTTTCTGAAAGTCAGGCCATTCTTTGCTTCATCTATCAGAATAGAGGTCATCTCATGGACATTGTTTCCTACTAACCAATGTTAATTGCCTGTTCTCACAAATTCAGCTGAAGGTGGTTCTATGCTTTGGAAGATGGGTTGGGGCCCATTGGCCTTATAGAAATCTTTGACCTGGTGCAATGCTCAAGATCTCTGCATGCTGGTTTTGAAGCTTTTCTTCCTGAAGGTTGGTGGAAGATGGAAGAGAAAAAGACATATTGGACCTTAAGTTCACTATTCCCTTCAGTATTTCCAAATGTAGGTTGTTAGTTTCTTGATATACTCCTGAAGTTCTGTTTTGAGGGTATTATTGCTAGAGTAAGAAATGAGTGTTTTCTACCTTCAGCTATATTCTTCACAAGGTTTCTAATACAATGTCTACTTTCTGTTAGAAAACTCTTAGGGGAATGAGGTCTTGAATAAAAAGGGCTGATGAAATGCAACATGTTTCCTCCTAGCCCAAGGCTACCCTGGCCCTTTCCTCACATGATCCTCTTGCATTCTACTTTTACAGTTCCAGATGCAAGTATCCTCACTGGGCTTATTGTAGCCATTCTTGTGGCAAGGCATCAATAATTAAAAAATGGTCTTAAGGATCATGTCTACATGTTATCAGGGAACTGTATTATTTCTAAAATGTATTAATTGCCCAATCAATGTTTCCCTGAGTGTATTCTATGCAAATTAAGTAGTATAAGATGTTTAGAGGTGTCTGGAATAGAGTTACTTGATCAAGTATATTTAGAAAACTTTAGGATTAAAAATTTAACAGACTACAGCCGAATTCCCCAGGTCTTTACCATGCATCCTGTATCTTCAATAAAAAGGATAAATAGTGCTTTCCAAATATATTTGACAATGGAATCCTTTTCTTAAGGAACATTTTTAACAACATATCTGAGGAATAAATTTGTGAAATGCTAATCTGTGACAAATTACTATATTTTTGTGAGTCGGTTATCTGTTTGCCATTTGTTAACCTTTGTTAGTAGATGTTCCCAGGATTCTATTACATCACAAAATCCAATAAGGAAAGTTTTGCCATTTTTTAAAGGAGTTACAAGAATGAAAAGGCTCAAATGCCATTCTTTCAAGGAGAACAGATATGATTCAAAATGAGAAGCTTTGGATTCATTTTGTCGTATTTCAGAGAGCAGAAAAACATTTGCCATTAACTTCTAAATTGTTTCTTGTCTCCATTTTAAAGTATATATTGCCATGTTCATAGATTAAGGACATTCTAACCATGGAAAGCACAGTTTGACTTTAGACAACTGATGTGAGACTTCACAGAATCATTTTTTTCAATCTATCTATTGTTTAAAAAGTAAGGTATAATTTCACATATAATAATGTTCATCCTTATAAAGTATACAATTGTGTGGTTTTTAGTATATTGGAGTTGTACAACCATGACTACTAATCGCTAAATATTTGATCACTCCAAAATGAAAGCCTGTACCCATTAGCAGTCACTCCCCATTCCCCTCTTTTTCCAAAACCCTGAAATCACTAATCTACTTTCTGACTCCAGATTTGTCCGTTCTGGAAATTTCAGATAGATAGAATCATACAACGTGTGCACCTTTTGTGCATGGCTTCTTTCACTTAGCATAAGGTTTTCAAAGTTTATCCATGTTATAGCATGTATCTGTACTTCCTTTCTATGGATGAAAATATTCTATTGTCTGAGTATATCGTAGTTTATTAATCAATTGATGTATATTTGGGTTGTTTCCACTCTTTTGTCTATTATGAATAATGCTATGAACAATTTTTGTACAAGTTTTGTTTTTGTGGACATATGTTTTCAATTCTCTTCGGTATATACATACAAGTGGAATTGCTGGATGATATGGTAACACTATGTCTAACCTTTTGAGGAACTGTGAAAACTGATTTTAAAAGTGGCTGTCCCATTTTAATTTCCCACCAGTGTATGAAGAATCCAATTTCTCCAAATCCTAACCAGCACTTGTCTTTTTTTTATTATTGTCATACTAGTGTAAGTGAACAGATATCTCATAATGGTTTCATTAGCATTTTCCTAATGACTAACACTATTGAGCATTTTTAATGTGCTTATTGCCCATTTATATATCTTCTTTTGAAAAATACCTTTCAATCAGATTGGTTTTTTGGTATTGACTTGCTTGAGTTCCTTCTATATTCTGGATATTAATACCTTGTCTGATGGATAGTTTGCAAATGTTTTCTCCCACTAAATCCTTTGCTCACTTTTAACGGGTTATTTATCTCTGTAGAGTTGTCTATTCTGGATATGTCATATAAATGTAACCATACACTATTACCTCTTCTGCCTGCCTTCTTTCACTTAGCATAATGATTTCTAGGTTTATCTATGTAGTAGCATGTATAAGTACTTTATTTTTATGGCTGAATAATAATCCATTATGTGTGTATATCTCATTTTGTTTATCTAGTCATCATGTGAAGAACATTTGGGTTAATTCCACTTTGGGGCTATTTTGAATATACTGCTATAAAAATTCACATACAGCTTTTGTGTGGACATTTGTTTTCATTCCTCCTGGATAGAATTCCATTTCATTAAGAGTAGAATCACTGAGTCATCTGGTAATTGTATGTTTAACCATTTGAGGAACTGAAGCTGCATCATTTTACATTACCACCAGCATTGTGTAAGACTTGCAATTTCTCTATATACTCTCCAAAACTTGTTGCTGTCTATCTTATAATTATAGCCATTCCAGAAGGTGTGAGGTAGTATCACTTCCCTGATGACTAATAACGTTGATCATTTGTGCATATAAATTTGATGACATTTAACTTTTATTGAGCACCTGCTATGTACAAAGTGTAATGGTACTGTGGAGGACATAGACGGAATAGTCACATAAAGAGACCACAAGAAAATTAAAGTCTAGAGAGATTTTTAATATATCCTTAACTTTAATGCTGAATTAAACCATATAAAAGTCATGATCTTGGATAGATTCTTTAATCACTCTGTGCCTTATGTTTCTCAGTTGTAAAATGAATTTATTAATACATACCTTACAAAGAATTTGTAAGGATTAAATGAGATAATTCAATTAAACATTTTTAATTTGCCCTTTTTGTGCCCACGCACTCTATTTGTATATACGTATGTATAGAAATGTGGTCTATGAAAATGCCTAGCCCAAAGCCTGGTACCACTTATCAATACTAGCAATGCTGCTGCTGCTGCTGATAGTGGAAATGATGACAATGTTGACAGTACAATAGATTAATGTGTTTTGGGGTATAGTGTTTTATGTAATTGTGATGAGAAATCATTTCAATTTAGAGAGAGATGTTTTAAGCAGACTAAAATGCTAATTTTGGATAGAAAATCTGCTTCACTGCTGTACTTCTAGACTGTATGCCTAAAAACAAATCATTGGCTTTTTCTGCCTGTTCCAAGCTGTTAGTCTCTGTGTGCATGTTCATCTGCAGCCATATTGGCACTAATTGGCATCCTGGTAGGCAGTTTCAGCCAGGAGATCAAGGACTGACAGGCGGAGAGTGCTGTGCCTTTGGTGAGGGCAGAAACATGTTGGCAGGAGGCAGAGTGGAGAGCTTACCTGCCACTCCTTGGTCAGTTGTTTGGAGAAACAAGATAGCTATTGTAGACATTGGCTTGATAGCTTTAGAAAATCATAAATATCATTATGGGAAAGAAATAAGGAAAACAACCTGGGTACTGGTTCTCTTTCGAGACAGTTTCTCCTGAAGGGGCTTTTAAGAATGATGTGCAGGATATGTAAGCTTTCTGTAGTTTAAATGTTAAAGAAAGAATAAAAAAGCAAACATTCCTTATAAGAGATTTGACTTCGTGAAATAGTCCAGTGTATTTAAGGACTAAAGTATAGTAGCTAATTGATAGGCAATCAGAAAATGTTTAGTGTTGTGATCAATAATTCTTGGGATAATATTTTTCCAAATAATTTAGGATGGAAAGAAGCATTTTGCAGTGCACATGACTGAATGGATTTTCAAACAAACACCTTGAAAAACTGATTTATATTTTAATGACTTGGACAAGCATCTATAATAGCAAAAGGAGTCTAGATAAATAACTGTAACCACAGTGAACCTTATTCTTGGTAAAGATAATACATGAAAATGCAATCATACATGATGTTTACTTGTACTACTAAGAACACACATACATATTTTTACAATCCTTTTGTGAAAATATAGATGAAGTGGTAATTATTACAATTTGCTTTATAAAAGTATTTTTAATTTTACATGTAAATTTTCCATACGTTTCTTAAAGCATGTTTCTCAATTCATTTTTAATGTTGTTGGCTGTGTGGCAAAATAGAGTAGTATATATAAATATTTTCAGAATTTAATTTTACATAGAATATGCATAACTGCCTTATATTTAAATTGTATGTTGTATTTTAAGAAATATTTATATTTTCTGATTATAAAAATAATAAATGCTTAATTGCATAAATCCTGAAGACTATAAAGAAATAACAGATATTTTTAAGAAAAATTCTTATCAAAACTGGGTGTTATCCTGTAAAATATTAACAATCTGGTAAGCAAATTTTCATTTATATTACTAGTGATTTTGAAATAATTTCTCATTTATCATTCCCATTTATTCCTTTACAAACTGCCTTAAAAATGAGAATGACAAAATTCTGCCCATTTCTCTACTGAAGTGTTCAAGTTTTATTGATTATAAGTCCTATTTTTTTAACTGTCTATAATATCTGTTATGCATATTTTCAATCATGAACTTCTGATTTCATATAATTCTTAGGCTTTCAAACCTAGAGATCAGATGAATATCAGCCATTCTTTTTTATTGTCTAATTTGTTCCTTTGTCTTTATTTAATGATTGAAGAATATTATTGATAGCATCAATATGACATTTTATGATTTCATATGCGTTTTATGTTAATTGTCTAAATAAATTATCTCAAGAATTCTGCTAGGTGGGCACCTTTATTATCCTACAATCCATTCCTCAGAAGAACAATCATTCATTAGATAGTGGAGCCCAACTGTATCCTGACAACACATCTTACTCTTTCCCAACGTTCACACTGCTTTTATTGATTTGGGGTCTGCATACAGACTTCAGATCACCTAAAGATGCTGTTAGCACCTGTTAGATATTCCACTAATGAACAAAAAAGAAAATAATTAGGAAGACTCAGTTTAATAACATCAAAGAATGAAATCATTTGGCACTGAATTGCTTTTTAAAGTGATTTTTAGAAGTACTACACGTTTGTTTTAAAAAATTTAGAAAAATACAGAATAAAGACAGTAGAAAATATAAAAATATTTCCTCACAATTTTACCACTCAAAGATAATAACTCTGATAGCATTTTTGTGTGTAGTCTTCCCGTTATTTTGCTTCATTATGGATTACATCATATTTATGGTATTGTAACTTGTTTCCTCCACTTAATGTGTTATAAAAATATCTCCATGTAGTTCAATATTACTCTTTTATATGATTTAATAGCTACATAGTATAACCAACCCTCTATTATTCAACTTTTAAGTTTTTTCTATTTTCAGCCATTACAAAAAGGCTTTATTGAATATCTTTGTCTTATTAGTTACTTTTGTCTTATTTCTTATTAAGTGTGGTTTCTGGATCAAAGGCTATTCACCTTTAGGGTTATGTAATGCATATTAATGAAATGGAAATTTCCCAATGTCTTCCAGAAAGTTTGCCTCCTTGACCTCCATTAGACTTCGAACTTCAAATACGTAGACCCAGTACCTAGCCAAGTACCTGTCACATAATAGGTGCTTAATGCATATTTGTTAACTGATCCAGTGGATAGATAAATTACAAAAGAGAGGAAAGAAAAGTGAGAAGAACAGAGAGGGAAGAATGCACATCTGATTAACATGAGAGGAAAGCCAAGATTGTGCATTCATTGAAATCAAATTAGAGCTTGCAACTACCCTGAACATTGGCCCACTGGATTATCTGTATGCGGCTTCTTTAACCTACCAATGTATGAAAGTATAGAAATGTTTCATTTAATAGATCCTCTTAGGGGAGAGGGTTGAAACAAAGAAACAAAAAACTTTTTTATTTAGGTCCCTTCTCTTAGTTTTTCCCCTGGATGCCACCCCAACCCTCCCAAATCCCTTTCCATTTTTCAGTTAAACCATTTTGACTTTCAAGTTTTGCTCCATTCTATATCTACTTTTTCATAAACAAAAAGACCCAATAATGAATATTTACAAACAGGAGGCATTTATCTCAGGCCTATATCTTTAGCAACTCCAAGAATGAATGGTAGTTTGAAATAATGTTTTTTCTTTAACTAGAACTAAATAAACTTTTCAGGCATGGCTTTCTACCCCAAGGCCAGAGTAAACCTTTGGGATATTGTTTTATTTTCCTTCCACTTACACTAAAAAATACTCAACACTTTATAAAGCATGTAAAGGAGATCAATGTACATTTATCTTTGCCCCAGCCATGACAAAAAATTTTCTGCAATTTCTGTTTGTCCTACCTAGAAGGAGTAAATAGGAATAATCATAAATCTTTATCATTTATAGCCTCTTCTTCTTGCATCCTTTTCTCCACCTGATATCTTCCTGCTCTTTTCTCCCCCTTCCACTATTAGAACAACAAAGGGTTCAATGACAGCACTGACCCCTGATGATTTTAGCAGCTGATTACACATTTTACCTCCTTTGCTGCTTCAGTGAGGAATTCAAATTGTAAGTCATTCAGCTCCATTCGTGGCCTACAAGGTTTTACCATGTTAAAAGAATTTTAGGCCTTGGCAAGCAAGTGAAGAGATGCATTTTCGATAATTGGGGCCCCTGCAGTCTCATGAGACCTACCTATTACACTGGCTCTCTAATGAGTCCTCTTAGAGATCTGGGGCAGAGGAAGGAGTTCAGAAAGGATAACCTATGATCTCTTCCCAATATATAGCCCCCAGGAAGGAATGAGCTCCTTGTCATCCTAGCCTAGAGTCCTGTTTTTCTGGTAGTTGCTGATGTCAGAGGAGCTTATGGCTTCTTGTCCTTTGCTTTCAAGACCTGTAGACTGCCTTGGTGTACATCTGCCTGGAAATGTCTGAGTGTAAGCCAGTTTGCCTTCTTCTCTAGGACATTTAGATGCATATTCCATATTTTCAGGCATTTTCATGTTTACTAAGTATTTAAGAAGAAATTTATACTAGAATATCCTTATTGGATAACCTCAAATGAAACCCTTGCTTCCTATCCTATCTAACTCTGGAAATGCAGTTTCTGACCAATACAGCCAAGATCTTTATAATTATATTTGTGGCCACAGTTTTGCTTTTCATATAGTGGGGTAAGTATATAAAGCCCTAATGTTTTACTGAAGGTATATGGGCACAGAATAGTAAAAGACATGGATTAGGCGAAGGTTATAGATTCTAGAGGAGAGTCCCTTTATTCCTTGAATAGTCTACCAGCTTTTAGATTAAACTCCTGCTTTCTGTTTGAGAGGGCCATTGGTGTCCTCTTTGAAACTTACTCTGTAGCCTCCTACCAGGGTGGAGGAGGTGACCAGTTAAGCTAGTACTCCGTAGTATTTTTCCAGAAAAAAATATAGAAAGCCTTGACAACACCTTCGAAATGTTTCCTGGGTTGCTTTGTATTCTTTTCTTCACACTAGCTATTATAAAGGGATATGTGGAAATGTTTTATGCTCTTGTTGCTGTATATAATTTTTACATGTAAGAATAAAGATAAAATAGAAAAATTTTTGTTGTCGCTTACATACTTTTACTCTGATTACCAGGACTGGGGTGTAGGAAAGTAGTACCAACAGTAGCACTTCAACTATGTCTGTTTCTCATAAATGATTTTCAGCTCTCTAAAATTCTAACTAGTGATGTTGAGCATTATTTCATATACCTGTTGTCCATTTGTACATCTTCTTTTGAGAAATGTCTATTCACTAATAATCAGGGAAATGCAAATCAAAATTCGGGTGACAGAAACATCAAAAGCCCTTTCTCAAGCATTATAAAAGGTATTCATGTAACAAAAACATTTGTACCCCCCTTAATTTTGAAATTAAAATATCACAATGATATCATCTTATACCTGTTTGGATGGCTATTATCAAAGAGATAGAAAATAACAGATGCTGGTGATGACACAGAGAAAGGAGAATGCTAGTACATTGTTGGTTGGAAAGTTAATTAGTACAGCAAATATGGAAAACAGTATGGAGCTTCCTCAGAAAACTAAAAATAGAACTACTATATGATCAAGCAATCTTACTGCTGGATAAATATTAAAAAGAAATGAAATTAGTATATTGAAGAAGAGATACCTGCACCCCCCATGTTTATTGCAGCACTATTCATAATAGCCAAGATATGGACTCAACCAAAGTGTCCATCAGCAGATGAATGGATAAAGAAAATGTGGGATATATATATATATATATAATGTTATACTTTTCAGCCACAAAACAGAATGAAATCCTGTCATTTGCAGCAACATAGATGAGCCTGGAGAGCATCATCTTATACGTTCAGTGAAACAAGTCAGGCACAGAAAGACAAATACCACATGTTCTCACCCATATGTGGGAGATAAAGAAAGTTGATCACATGGAGTGTGTAGAATGGTGGTTACCAGAGGCCAGGAAGGTTACGGGAAGAGGTGATGAATAGAGGTTGGTTAATGGGTACAAAAATACAGTTAGATAGAAAGAATAAGTTCTAGTGTTTGACAACGCAGTAGAGAAGCTACAGTTAACAAGAATTTATAGTATATTTCAAAATAGCTAGAAAAAAAATTTGGAATGTTCCCAACACAAAGAAGGTGCTTATACACTGACATCAGATAATAGACATTAAACAGATTTTTATAATTAAATGTGATAAATTATAAGATAAACTCTTCACAAGTTACCATGGGATCTTGGAGGAGAGGACGTCAGACTCTGCCTTGAGGAAGTGCTATAGACAGGAGGTGATATTTATATCAAGTCTTAAAAGAAGATAAGGAGTTCCATAAGTAAAGAAGGGAAAGGGCATGGCAGGCAGAGGGAAAATCAAGTTTGAAAGAGCATGAATTTCTCAGGCAGCAAAGGCCAGTTCAGTGAGGCAAGTGATGTAGTGACACAGGATGAGGCCTAAGAAGAAAGATTCGGAGCTAGGAGTTGATACTCATATGTCATAATAACAGGCTGGCATGTTATTTTCCTTTAGACAGAGGAGAGCCATGGAAAAATAAATATTTTAGAAATACTAGCCTGGATGTAGTGTGGAGAGTTCTTGGCTAGCGGAGGAGAGGACTAACTAAAGGCAGGGAGGTCACTGTTCTTGTAGTAAGATGTCTGTGGACAAATAGGGAAAATCATCAGTACAAACAATGTTAAATCCACAAGCTGCTTTATTTGACTATTTTTCTATCTGTGATAGGTTGAATAAAGATCCCCAAAGACATGTGACCCTAATACATGAAACGTGTAAATTATTACTTGATATAGGAAAAGGGTATTTATACATGTGACTAAGTTAAGGATCTTGAGATGGGGAGATTATCTTGGATTATGTGGGTGTGTCCTAAATGAAATCACATATATCCTTATAAGAAGGGTGTAGAGGGAAATTACAGACAGAAAAGGAAGAGACAGTATGACCATAGAGGCAGAGATTGGAATGATGTGGCCATAAGCCAAGGAAAGCCAGCAGCCACCAGAAGCTGAAAGAGGCAAGGAAAAGATTCACTCTTAGAGCAACAGGAGGGAGAGTAGCCCTGTCTCACCTGGATTTTGGACCAGTGAAACCAATTTTGAACCTCTGGTCTCCAGAACTATGAGAAAATAAATTTCTGCCCTTTTTTAAAACCTACCAAATTTGTGACAATTTGTTACAGCTACCACAGGTAATTAATACACTATAATTATTATATAGTAAAATAACTATAATTGTTTTACTATGAATGGGCAGGTCTCATGGCCCCTTAGATACTCTTAGATTACTCCATTATTCTCAGAGTTTTAGCCTAACTTTGGTTTATATGACACACTTCTCCCAAAAAGCTACCATTTTAGTCTTCATAGCTGAGAGGTTAATGGGTGATATATGTTTGTAGTTTACACATGTGTGAAAACAATTTTAAAACTCATAATACTAGCTTTGCTGCACCCTATTTAAATGTGCTTTTAGAGTTTTATTTTCGGAAGTTGAGATGATGTGTGTGGCAAAAAACATATGAAAGTATTAGCTGGAGGTGATGGATCAGCAAGCTTTCCCTGAGGGTGGCACCATTCTGAGCTGACAATTCAATAGGAGAATATTTGAAAAAGAATTTTAGTTCTTGTGGCTAAACATTGAAGAAGTCGCCCTTCCAACAGGGGCAGCTATAGTCCCATTTCATGTGGGTGTAATGTTTTTATGTATGCAAATCAGATTTCTGTCATTTTATTTAGTGGGTGGTAATATTTTATGCATATTAAAGAAGCACTGAATGCAGTTAACCTGTGAATGAGAGGTAGAGGCGTAGAGTATAAGAGCTCTCAAGTCCAATGAAATTTTTCCAATGTCAGGGCTACTGTTAACAAATTGAGAACCACAACTTCATCTATAAAACAGGGTTAATAGTAGCACTTGCTTCACCAGGTTGCTATAATTAAATTAAATTAAATATATAAAGTGCTTGGCATAGCTTTTTACACATAAAAAACACTCAATGAATACTTGGAGTTGTTATTAAAATGAGAGCTATAATGATTATGATATTATTTTTGTTATCTGGTACTGCCATATGGTGACAAGCTCATTAAGAGCAACATCTTGTAGAAAATTCTGGAAAAGAACAGATGCTATGTTAGTTAGTGACTTTTGAAGGTGTTGTTGAGCCCTTGGCTATATTTCTGCTTTGGTTCCAGGGGGTTATGGAGCAATCAATATGAACATCCTGCCTCTGATAAGAAGGAGATTAGACGAAGTAGGCCTGGCATTTTATTATTATGCTGACTTTATCTTGAAGGTGGTGAAAACCAGCCAGGAAGGACTTGGTATGTTCATGGTCAGTGTAACAGGTGTGACTATAATAAATAAGATACCACAGTGGTTCATTAAGTGCTAAATTGTATAATACATATTAAGTGCCCAGATTGATCAGGGAATGCCTGGGATAATCAAAGGAATCCTAAAAGAATAAAAAAATTAAGAAAGGGAATGGAAGGGATTAAGCGGGGTGGCAGTTTAAAAGAATAGTTTAGCCAAAGGCCATAATACAAGCAAAAGTGAAGCTGCATTACATTTGTCCTAATTTTACCATTCTGTCCAGGTATTCTACCAATTTCATCCCTATTTCTTTCTAGCCAAAATAAACTAATCATTAGTTCTTGAACACACCTTGAGTTTTTTTGCCTCTATATTTTTACCAATGTTCTAAAATCCTATCTCTCTCTCAGAGTTTATCTTCAGGACTGCTTCTTTTGTGAAGCCTTTTCTCGTCACAAGATGATACATTCTTACTATCCTTATTATGAGGTCCCCATTTCACCTTGCATGGTCTTCTCCAATGCTGTTAATAACATTTGACTTCATATTAGAGTTCTTTGTATAATTGTCTGTAAATTCTCCAAGAGCAGTGATTGGGACTTATTCATCTTCACATACCCTGGAATAACTTGCAGAGAGCTTAGGCATAGTAGATGCTCATTTTATATATATATATGTATATATATATATACTGAACCTAAGGAGATTTATTCCCATGTTCCCTGATAACTCCCCAAACTGGAGCAGAAATAATATTTACATTATATATTCATATAATGTTGGAACTGGAAGGGCCTGTAGTTTATTTTTTAAAATTTTTTTTTATTTCAGCATATTACTGGGGTACAAATGTTTAGGTTACGTATATTGCCTTTGCCCCACCCGAATCAGAGCTTCAAGCCTGTCCATCCCCCAGATGGTGTGCACCACTCCCATTAGGTGTGTATATACCCATCCCCTCCTCCCCCCTCCCATCTGCCCAACACCCGATGAATGTGCGCATAAGAGTTGATCAGTTAATACTGATTTGATGGTGAGCACATGTGGTGCTTGTTGTTCCAGTCTTGTGATACTTCACTTAGTAGAATGGGTTCCAGCTCTGTAGTTCAAATATTTTACATTTTCTTTCATTTCTAAGCATATAGTATGTTCTTAAGTAAAATAGTGACAAAATGATAATTCTCAGTGATCTATTTACAAATTGCTATCACATATGACTTGTACAAATGCAGATAAAAATCCTTTAATGATTCAAATGGTGATGTCAATTAAAATTTTGTACTTAAAAATCAGTTGTTGTATTATTAAGCTCTGAATCAAATTTTTTTTGGAATTAAACAGGTAATGATTAGAAATTTACAGAGAGTCTGTCCTGTTTAGAAGTAGGCTAGTTTCTCCATCTGTATAGTCACATATATATACATATATATATATATATATTTCTGGCATGACAGTTTTCATCTGTCTTTCTTATTGACTATAAGAGTAATCAGGGAAAAGACTCCATCCTTCATTTTTTAAATAACCACCTGTATTAGGCTATGCAGTAATTGTGAATTAAAAATAAAATTCTAAACCCCCCACACTTCCCCTAACCTGCTAACGTAATGAACCCCTCTTGGTCAAGGGGACTCCAGGGAAAAACCTTAAAACTGAGTTCACAGCCATGATGGGATGGGAGGTGTAACGCACAATTAAACATGCACATTTTCTCTTCATGAATATCCATGACTCCTCCTATATCTTGCTAAATATGTTATTTAGCCAACTCCTCAGTATAAAACCCTATTCCCTTTTATCTCTCTCTCGAAACATGTGTTCCTGGCTTGTAACTGGAACAGTGTCTCCTAATTTGTCAGAATAGCTATTGGGAACTGAGAACCCTTCATGAGAAATAAAGCCCTCCTTTTTCCAAAGCATAAACCTCGTGGGTTTTGTTGTTGTTGTTGTTAACATAATCTATCTGCTCATTTTCAGCACTTGATAAATACTGATTTACTAAATGACAGTGACTTCAAGATGGTTGATGATGAGAGAAATATTTGGTGAGAATTGTTAGACAATATAGCCTGGTTCTTGTGAAGAGAGAAAGTAAAGAGTGAAAACAACATTAGAGGTTTGATTGTAAAGCCTAGTCTTCCATGTTGTAGATAAACTGACAATTTTCTTTTAATCTCATTAGATTTTATCAAATAAAAACAGATTTTCAGAGTTATTTGCATTTGTTAATGACAGTTAAGCAGAATCATCTCCATTTTCTATGCCCTGATTTATGCTGCATGCAGCCTAAATAAATCCTGCATTGATTACTTGTCTGTGACTTGGTCCACAATGATGGAATTTTGTATCTTGCCTAATAATGCTAGAAAAGGACCTCAATTTTATTTATGCAGTGGATTCTAAATGACAAAACAGATTATCCCCAAATGGTAGTTATATCACATACTTGACTGCATTATTTTTCAAGGATCTTCTGTGTTTTGCCACTCAGCATGATAGAGAACCCCTGCTACCAAATAAAAAACGTAATGGGTAAAGTACAAATCCCATTTTATCATTGTCCAATTTTAACAGAGTATATGAAGCTTAAGAGAAAGGTCAGTGAGAAAATATCCATCATGAAAAAAGCCCACAATTGCTGTGTCTGTATAGAAAAGCATCATTTGAACCAATTTTATTGCAAAGTGGGCTATTTAATCAGCTAAAATATTTATCCTCAGTAAAAGAAAACACACACATACTCAAAGCTATTTGTTGTCACCAGTTCTTAAACTAGAGTATCATGTGTGACTCTCCATGTTTTATGGATGAGTTATATTTAAAAAAGAATCTTGCTGATCTCTTCCCAAGTATTTCATTTTAGTTATAGTTAAACTGAATGAAAATACGACACTTGAAACTGGAAAGAGTTTTTTAAAATTGATTTTAATAAGGATGAGTTCTTTTTTGTTATTAAATATGTTGCTAGCATATTTTATTTTATTACTATTTTTTTAAAAAATCTATACATATTTAATGTATACATCTTGATGCATTGAAAGATAAGTATACACCTGTGAAACTGTCACCATATACAATGCCCTGAAATTAAAGGAGTTATTTCTAGATGAATATACACATACACATACACACACACACACACACACACACACACACACATATACACACACAGCCTGAACCTATATATTTTTTCTAAGTGAGTCTAACCACCAAATTTTGAATGGGATTTTTCAGATAATAACTGAAAACTGAATTGTGTAGAACTCACATCTGTCAGGTAATTGTATTCATTTTAATATTGCAACTGATAGACACCTGGAGTAAGCTTTTAGGCATATTTAGAAAAGCATCCTAGTCTCCACCCCAATTTCTGCCTCTGGGAATTTTTCTCTGGGTTTTAGGGCCCAAAGTATTCAATGTGGCCAAAGCAGGCTAGAATTTACCTAGGAATAATCTAATAGGACATCTGATTCTAGTTTGTGGAAGGTATACATTGGTTCAGCCCATAAAGGTGGGACATCTTGAAGCTGGGGCTTACAAGCAATAGGTGGGTTTTAGGGATTCTTGAGTTGGCAATTGGCTGAAAGAGTTAAGCTTTGTCTAAAGACTTGGAGCTAGTAGAAAAGAATGCTTGAGTTAAGATAAGGGGATCTGTTATGTGACGCTATATGAGAGTCAGGTTGGAAAGTAAGCCACATTATACCAGGTTAATTTTTTTTTTAATTCATTTAATGAGATTTTATGGTTTGTAAAGTGGAACTCTCCAGGCCTCTCAGAAAGGAATTTGGGCAAAAGAAAATAAAAAGCTCATAGTTCAGACCTTAGTCTGTGGAACCATGGGGTCCCCCAAAATCATTTTAGGTTATGTGCAAGGTCAAAGCTATTTTCCTTATAATACTAAGGCATTGTTTGCTTTTTTTACTCTTGTTCACTCAAGAATGTATAGTGGAGTTTTGCAGAGGTTTCATGATGTGCAATACGTAGCAGATTGCATGCAAAAACACATACAAGAATCCTGCAGTGTTCTATTAAGCCAGACATTAAGGAGATTTTTTTAAAAAAAATGTAAAACAATGCCATTATTCCCATTAACATTGTTTTGGAAGATTTTTTAAAGAAAAATATGTTATTTATGTTAATGTATTTTCAAATACATTATGAAGTAATGTATGAAATTTGAAATTAAATTTCAAATGAAATAAATATCTAGAAAACTTGTTTTATAATAATTCCAAAATGTGGTAAATACCAATAGTTATAATCCACATAAACAAAGCTTTAGGGGAGGTCTCTATCATTTTAAGAGTATTGAGGGATACTGAGACTAAAAAGTTTGAGCACTGCTGCACTAAACAATACAATTGAAGTGCTAATCTCTGTGCTGTTGACTGGAGGAGTACTATCAGACATCACTACTCGAAGTGTGATCCGTGGACAAACAGCATTAGCCTTACCTAGAAGCTTGTTAGAGATAGAGAATTTCAGGTTACCTGCCTTTTAACAAGATCCACATGATTTTTATACACATTAAACTTTGAAAAGTATTGGGCTAAATGATATATAAAAGCTTCACAGAAAAAGTGGCTTTGAAAGAAAAGAAGCAAAAAATTCAGTCTACAAATCGAAGCTTCAAACACTAGCTAATATTCTAAAGCAGCGGTCTCTAATCCTGTCTGATCATTAGAATCACCTAGGGATTTAATAAAATCTACAAATTCCCAGTGGAAAACGATACTTTTTTGTGGAGTATGTGGGAATAGCCATTAAAATAAAAAATGTACATACTTTTTGATTTGGCAATTATATTTCTTGGAATTTGTACTATGTAGAAACTTGGACATGTGTAAATATCATATGTATGAGAATATTCACTATAGCATTATTTTTAATAGCAAAAAATGCAGAAGAAAATCTAAATACCTAGCAGTAAGAAATTGTTAAACTGTATCGTTGCTCATGCAAACAATGAAATACTTTGAAGCTGTAAAAACAAAGATGGCATTCCCTTCTGTAATAATATGGAACAAATTCAAAGACATTATGGTAATTGGATAAAGCTGGTACAGGAAAGTATGAATAGCATTCTACTCTTTGTAATAAAATTATATATGTACATATTTGCTTGAATATACATAAGTTCTGCTCATCAAATACTAAACAAACTGGTAACAATGTATTCAATGAACTAGTAATAGTGATTGCCTCTGTGTAGGGGAACTAGAGGACAGGAGTGAACAAGATTACTTTTTATAGTATGCCGTTTTGCACCTTCTGAATTTAGAACCCTATTTATGTGTTGTCTATTACAAATAAGAAACAAATAAATCTCTAGGTAAATGAATATTCTGATTCAGTAGGTAGATATGGGGTGCAAAAATGTGTATTTGGTGGCAAAATACCAGCTCCCTAAATGGTTCTGAAGGCCAATCGAGTTTGGGAGTCTTGAACATATTGATAGGCACTCAGAATACTCTTTCCCATGAGAACATTATGGTGGAAAGTAAAAGGTTATGTGTATGCTTTTCCCTTCTGTCCCTATTGATGGTGCTGCCTACATGCCCTGGAAAATAGAATTTTAGCCTGACCCCCTTTGAATGGGGACTGGAGAGAGAAGAAGGTAATCATCAGATATGTTCTATTTCACTTTGTGCAGGCTTTTGCTGCACTTATTTTTGGCACCTATTTTTAGGTTTAAAAGATATATTTTTTCTTATATTTTGTAGAAGTTGTTTTCTAATTTGAAAACCCGAGGTTTACTATGTTTAGAGATCTGAAGATTCAGGAAAAAAGAGTAATTTTTCTAAAAATCTTTCAAAACTTTTTTTAAAGATTTGTCCCCCTCCCTGAACTCACGTGATTTATTTTACCCACTTAGGAAGGAGGATACCAATGTTGTGCTTTTACTGAGAAAGAGGATAAATGTATGGGAAGTTGACTTGAGTTTATACACATATGGTTTTTATGTGTAAATTCACATACACATGTCAAAATTTACAACTTTTGACTCAGAAGTATAAGAAAAGCTATAACATTATTTTCTATAATACTTCATCTTGCTTTAGAACTCCCATTCCCCTGACTGTAAAGAGAATGGCTTCCACTTTGTTCAATAGGATTAGGTCATATTATAGCCCTTAGTCTTTTGGAGTTTTTTATATTTCCCTAAACTGCATTGCCATCAATAGACTTTTTTTTAATTTTTATTTTTTAATCTTTTAAATTTAATTTCATTTTTAAATTGACAAAAATTGTATACATTTATCATGTAAAATATGGTGTTTTGAAATATGTATACATTGTGGAATGACTTAATCAAGTAAATTGTTATATGCATTACCTTACATACATACTATATATTTGTTGTGAAAACATATAAAATCTGATTTCTTAGCAATTTTCAAATGGTTGTATCTTAATTCTGTTGATTGTTTCCTTGGCTGTGTAAAAGCTTTTTTTTTTTAATTTCAGAATATTATGGGGGTACACACATTAGGTTACACAATTTGCTTTTGTACAGTTTGATTCAAAGTTACTAATGTGCCCATCAGTTAGTGTGCATTGTACCTGTTAGATGTGAATTTACCCATCCCCTCTTCCCCCTCCCACCTGCTTGAGTTTCATTGAGGTTTACTTCCATATGTGCACATGAACGTTGATCAATTATTTTCCATTTGGTATTGATTATGTGTGGTGTTTGTCTTTCCATTCTTGTGATACTTCACTTAGAAGAATGGTCTCCAGTTCCGTCCAGGTTGTTACAAAAGATACTAACATTTTTTATGGCTGAGTAGTACTCCGCGGTATACATATACCACTATTTATTAATCCACTCATGAATTGATGGGTACTTGGGTTGTTTCTACATTGTTGCAATTGTGAATTGTGCTGCTATAAACATTCGAGTGCAAGTGACGTGTTTATAAAATGTCTTTTTTTTTTCTTTTCGATAAAAACCTAGTGTTGGGATTATTGGATCAAATATTAGGTCTACTTTTAATTCTTTGAGGTATCTCTGTACTACTTTCCATAGAGGTTGTGGTAGTTTGCAGTCCTACCAACAGTATATAAGTGTTCCTTTCTCTCTGCATCTATGCCAGATCTGTTGTTTTGGGCTTTTTGATAACAGCCATTCTCACTGGAGTTAGGTTATATCTCATTGTGGTTTTGATTTGCATTTCCCTGCTGATTACAGACATGTAGCATTTTTTTTTCTTGTGTTTCTTGGTTACAGGTCTATCTTCTTTTGAAAAGCTTCTGCTCATGTCCTTTGCCCACTTTTTTTATAAGGTTTTTTTGGTTTTTTCCTTGCTGATTTGCTTGTGTTATTTGTAGATTTTCGCTATCAGCCCTTTATTGGATGTATAGCATGGAAATATTCTCTCTCATTCTGTAGGCTATTTGCTCTATTGATTGTGTCCTTGGCTGTGCAGAAGTTTTTTAATTTGATCAGGTCCCATTTATTTATTTTTTTGTTGTTCTGATTGCTTTTAGGGTCTTATTCATAAATCTTTGCCTAGACTGATATCTAGAAGAGTTTTTCCAACATTTTCTTCTAGAATTTTCATAGTTTCATGCCTTAGATTTAAGTCTATTATCCATTGTGAATTAATTTTTGTAAGAGGTGAGTGATGTGGATCCTGTTTCAGTCCTCTACAAGTGGCTATCCAATTTTCCCATCACCATTTATTGAATAGGGATTCTTTTCCCCAGCATATGTTTTTGTCTGCTTTATCAAAGGTCAGATGGCAATATGAGGATGGTTTCATATCTGGGTTCTCCTTTCTGATCCATAGGTATACGTTTCTGTTTTTGTGCCAGGACCATGCTGTTTTGGTTACTATATAGCCTTGCAGTGTCTCTTAAATTCTGGTAAAGTGATGCTTCCTGATTTGTTCTTATTATGTAAGGTTGCATTGGCTATTCAGGGTCTTTTCTCATTCCATATGAAGCATAGAATTATTTTTTTCTAGATCTGTGAAAAATGACATTGATATTTTAATGGAAATAGCATTGTGAATCTGTAAATCACTTTGAGTAGTATGGACATTTTAACAATGTTGATTCTGCTGATCCATGAGCATGATATGTTTTCCAGCTGTTTAAATCCTCTGCAATTTCTTTCCACAGTGTTTTGTAGTTCTCCCTATGGAGGGTTATCGCCTCCTTAAATATACTCCTAAGTGTGTTATTTTCTTTGTTGCTGTTGTGAAAGTTATTGCATCTTTCATTTGATCATTAGCTTGACTGTTATTGCCATATATGAAAGCTACTGATTTGTGTACATTGATTTTGTAGCTTGAGACTTTGCTGAATTTATTTATCAATTCCAGGTGTCTCTTGGTTGAATCTTTGGGGTTTTCTAGGTATAATATCATATCATCTGCAAAGAGCAATAGTTTGACCTCTTCTTTCTTCATTTGTATATCCTTAATTTCCTTCCCTAGTCTAATTGCTTTGGCTAGGACTTCCAGCACTATGTTGAATAGAAGTGATGATAATTGGCAACCTTATCTGGTTTCATTTCTAAATGGAAATGCTTTTTTCCCCATTCAGTATGATGTTGGCTGTGGGTTTATCATTTATGGCTTTTACTATTTTGGGGTATGTTCCATCTATTCCTATTATGTTAATCATTCTTATCATAAAAGGATGCTGAATTTTGTCAAATGCTTTCTCTGTGTCTATTGAGAGGATCATATTTTTTGTTGTGTCCTTCCTGGCTTTGGTATCAAGGTGATTTTGGCTTCACAGAAAGAGTTGGGGGGGGTCCTTCCGTGTCAATGTTATGGAATAATTTCTGCAGTATAGGTACCAGTTCTTCTTTGTAGGTTTGGAAGAATTCAGGTGTGAAATGGTTTGGTCCAGGACTTTTTTTTTGTTGGAAGATTTTTTATTGCATCAATTTTGTTGCTTGATATTGGTCTGTTCAGGAGTTATATTTCATATGGATTGAGCCTAGGGTTGTTGTGTGTTTCTAAGAATTTGTTCATTTTCTCCAAGTTTTCAAGTTCATGAGCATATAGATTTTTATAGTATTCAGAGATTTTTTTTTAATTTCCCTGGTATCAGTTGTGATTTCTCCTTTTTTAAATTTCTGAGTGAGCTTATTAGAGTCTTTTCTGTTTCGAGTTTATCTAGTAAGAGGCCTGTCAATTTTATCTTTTCAAGGAACCAACTTTTGATTTCTTTAATCTTTTGTATACTTTTTTTTCTGTTTTGTTCTCTTGTTTCATGCAGAGCAGTTCTGGTTATGACAAATTCATCAGTGTTTGCTTGTCTGGAAAGGACTTCATTTCTCCATCTATTGTGAAACTTAGTTTTGTAGGATACATAATTATAGGTGGCAGTTTTTCAGTTTAAGTCGATTGAAGATGGGGCCCCAGTGCCTTCTGTCTTGTAAAGTTTCTGCTGAGAAGATGGCAGTTAGCTGATGATTTTTCCTTTGTCAGTTATTTGATGTTTTCATCTTGCTGCTTGCAGAATTTTCTCCTTCATTTTGACTTTGGCCAGGTTGATTACTGTGTCTTGGAGATGGCCTATTTGCTATGACTCTTCCTGGTGTTCTATGTACCTTTTGGATCTGTATGTAGGAATTTCTGATGACATCCAGGAAGTTTTCCTCAATAATTTCCTCAAATAGGTTTTCCATGCTTTTAGCTCTTTCTTCTTCACCCTCAGGGATACCTATAATTTGAATTTTAGTTCACTTCACATAGTCCCATATCTCTCTCAATGATTGCTCAGACTTTTTTATACTCTTCTTTGCCTCTTTGAATGACTGAGTTATCTCAAGAATCTTGTCTTCAAGCTCGGAGATTCATTTTTCTCCTTGGTTTAGCCTGTTGTTAAAGCTTTCAGCTGCATTTTGAAATTCCCTGAATGACTCTTTCATTTCTTTAGCTTGTATTGTATCCTCTCTTATCTTGTCTAGCTCTCTGGTGACTTTTTCATTTTTTTCAATGATTTCCTGAAATATTTTTTCAGCTTGTTTTTGTTGGTTTTCAACTTTCTCCTCAGTTCCGATCATCTTATTTGCCATCTGTATTCTGAATTCCATTTCTGTCATTTTGGCAATTTCTTTGTGGGTGGAGTCCACTACTATGGCTCCATTGTGTTCCCTTGGGGTGTTAAACTATTTTGTTTTTTCATGTTTCCAGAGTTATTTTGCTGTTTTCTTCTCATCTGGTTCCTCTTCTCTCAGCTCTGGGTTAATAGGAATGCAGGGCACCTGTTCTCCTTTGCTAAGGGCTCTTTTGAACAAAGTCCAGGAGTGACAGCTGCTCAGGCCTGGTGGTCCTGAGTGAGTGTTGGACATCAAGGAGGTTTTGCAAGCCCATCAGTAGTGGAAGGGACTCAGTGGTGGGGTCTTGGGCACCAGGCACAAATCTCAAGTCACAAGGGTAGAGTTGCAGGACCAGTGGGATCCCTGGAGCTATAGGGGCAGAGCCTCAGACTCAGGCACAGCAAGAGCTTCAGAGCTGGCTCTGGGGATTTCCAGGGCAGAGTCGCTCATGTGAAGGGCTGTTCCCCTAGTGTGGGGACTGTTGATCCCAGTCACGCAGGTAGGGGTTTATCTTAGGGCCCAGAGACCATGTAGTTGTGCTGGAGCTGCTGGTCAGCCAAGGTTCTTGCAGCACACCTAGGACCCACTGAAGCAGTCACTTGAAGTTTCCCAAATGGTGCCTGTGGCATCTGAGGTTCCCCCTCTGTTGGGCTTCCATGCTGGGGATGAGGCATGCTCAGCCCCCAGTCACAGGGTTCAACATGGGTGAACATCTGTTCCCTCTCCAGCCTGGATGGGGTGATGCTAAGGTTACTGATGGATGGCTGGGTCCTGAATGGATCTGTCTCTGTGCATCAGAAAGATCATGATGTCATCAGTTGCAGAAGCCTCATATTAGCAGACACCAGACCTCTGCTGTACCAGCTCTATAGTGGAATCATTCTGCACAGCCGCTGAGCAGCTCCCCGATTAGCCCAAAGGGCTGGAGTGGAAGAGGTAGGCGCATCACAGATCAAGCTGCCTGCAACTTTTGTTTCTCTCCAAATAAACGATATCCTCTTGGGTTCCCTCTCTCCTGCTGTCTTCACCTCTTCCCAGAAGTGTGAATTGTATTGGGTCCCCCAACTTAATCTCTGACATGGTGGGTAGTACATGTGAGTAAGAATCAGCCACACCCCATTTGTTGGAGTAGGTAGATGCTGTGATGAGCTATAGAGTTGTTCTCCCTGTCAGTGGTTGAGGCTTGTAGGAAAGAGCCAACTCCCGAGATGCTCTTTTGTGACTGTGGTAAGCTGTAGTCCCTCAGGTGGAGCACTTGAATGTCCCAGACATTGGCTGGGGCCCTGTATCTCCGAAGGAATTGCTTGATCTCCATCAGAGCAGAGGTGGGTGGAGGGGTGTGGCAGAGTGTGATTAGGTCGCAAGACCCTGGAAGCCTTTGCAAAGCCACAGCAGGGCTCAGAGGTTGATTTTCCGGCCAGTAGGGGGAGCTGCTGGGGGGGAAGTCAAGGAAGGCTCCCCAGACCAGGAGGGTTTCTTGTTGGTATTTGCAGGGCAGATTCACCCACGTGGGGGGCTGTTCCCCCAGCATAAGGGGATCCAGGTGGCTCGTGGTGCATCCCAGGCTGAGCCATCCTGGGTCCATCCTTATGGAGAGACTGTTCTTTGCCTCACAGGAAAATGAAATATTTTAATGTGTACACTTTGACCCAGCAGATCCATTTCTAGGTTTTATCCAAAAGAAGGAATTAGTATGATATACAGAGATGCCTGTAAAAATATGTTTCTCAGATCTTTGTTTATAACAGAGAAAGCCTAAGAACAGGACACTTATTCTAATACTCTTCAATAGGAGATTAGTTCAAGAATAAATTATGGTACATCCTTACAGTACAACATCTATTTAAAATATCCATATTTACTGATATATAAAAATGTCCAAGCATTTTATTGAAGGAAACATCAGGTTACAAAACAGCATGTTTAGGGCAATCTTTTCAATTATTTTAAATTGACAAATAAAAATGTTAGATATCTATGGTACACAACATGTTTCTGAAATATGTATACATTATAGAACAGCTAATTGAGGCTAATTAACATATACATTAGAATTATCTTTTTTAAAAAATAGGTCACATCATTTGCCATTGATGATTGTTCTTCTCTTCCTTTAGGAGAATGAGAGTGAGAGGATGCAGTCTGAATGGTTTCCATTATGTATATAAAGTAGGACTAATACATGACACCTATAGAGATGTCACAAAGTATGTTCATTGAAATGTTCCCAGTAATCATCTCCACACAGTTGAGTTTAGAGTGACTTTTTCTGAGAGGGGAGGGTTACTTTCTCCGATATACTATTCTGTGTTGCTTTAATTTTTATCAATATCTATTATCTTTCCATTTAGAGGAAAATAAAGATAAATTCATTTTCATTTTGATAACAAAGCAAGGTTCGACATGAAATATCTACTAGACTTTACCTGATTATAGCTTCCAACTTATAGTCACAACATCATGTACTTCAATTCTGCCTCCAGTCCTTATTGCTCCTCTTTTTTCCATTATTTGTTCTCACTCATGTACTAAGAAGCCTTAATGCTCTGTTGTGTTTTACTTTCCATCTCTATTACCTCACCATTTCCATCCTATATCCTTAATTCTTGCCTTCTTTTACTGATCTTGTGGAAATCCCTCCCTGCCAGTTCTATGGTGTTAGGGCAAGGTTGCAGAGACTATTTCTTGTAGATAGTAGGGAATACAAGTGAGAGAATCTGATCATTGTCATTCTCCAATGCTACTTCTGGAACCTACACCATCTATCTTACCATTTTCTTGCCTTACCATCATGTTTTGGCCTTCAAGAATACTTAACATACTCCCAGAAACCTTCCATAATTGGCTCAGATGTTTCTCCTCCATTCTAAACTACAGCTTCACCTTTGATGCCCTCAAAATTTATGTGATAATCCCTAAATATCATTGATTCCTTAGGCATTCCCATAGCTTTAGATTTCTACTGCCCAACTCCCCTCCCCCTCCAAATGACAGGTACATTTGAGTTTTTCATGGGCCCAGAACATTCTGAGGTCAGAATATATCTATTCTAGAATGGACCTCAACACTCCTTCCTCAGGTGAATTCTACATTTGAACTTCCCTTTCATCCTAGGATCCTTGGGCTTTAGTGGTGATTTGGTGTATCATGGATTTCTGTTGGCACCTGCAGATATAAAGAAGTACTAGTTTGTGTTCTGGTTTGGGCCTGATTAGTCTCTGAAAGAGGATAATAAAAGGCAGGTGGTGGGAAGCGAACTTGTCCTGTGCTTGATGCTATTGGATTTTCCATAAAACTTGCCATCTGTGAGATTTGGTTCCCTACTTCACCTTGTCTTAACTTTCTCTATATTGTCCCTCCTCTCATTTAGCTTTGTCTTTGATGCCCTCAAAATCTATGTCACTGAAATATCAGGTATGTTCCTGGGCTTAATATTTACCCTTTTTAGGTTTGATTCTGTAAAAACATGTATATAAGAAAACCAAACAAAAAAGACTGGCTGCTGTGGAAGACATACTATATCTAAATACAATATCACCAAAGAAAAATGCCCCATGAAAATATAGTTGGAAAGCTTCTGAGAACTATAAAAGCTAGTGACTCCAACACCATTTATTTTCCTTATAAGAAATAGTGATACAAGGCTCAGTAATCCATGTTGAAAAGGATTGTGAACAGCAGTGGGCAAATGACAGTGACCACTTAGCACTGTTGTTTGGTGATCTATTTCCTAACAGCTGTTAATGGTCCTTCAAAAAGAAATGAGATTGCACCAGTACAATCTGGCTTGCAAGATCACCTGGACTTTGTCACGAGCACAAAACGAAGCATTAGGGAGACCAAGGCACTGAGCCTTTTGAAAGAGGATATACAAGATTGTCATGTCCTACCTTCTGGATCTGAGAAGAACTTTGTAATCTGACATAGGAGCTTGTTTTTTCCTGTGGTCTTGCATTTACATCTAAGGAGAATAATTTTGTATGTTAATGGTATGAACGAGCGATAAGACTCTGAGAATAAAAATGTTTCCTACTGATGCATGAAATTCTATTAATGGTCCATGTCTTATTTTTAAACATGATCATTTTCATAAAGACTTCATTTTAAATAGAATTGCCTCTGGGAAAGGAAATGCAAATCATCATAAATACCTCTTTGTGAATTCATTAATTCATGTGTCTACACATTCATTGCTTGAAAATAGAAAAAAAAATAGAGGCTTTCTATATGTCAGACACTATTCTAGTCACCTGGGCTATAACGAGAAATACCAACCTATGCCATACCAGGAACACTCTAGTAAAGGAGACAGGACAGCACTAATAGGAAATGTTGAACTAAATGTATAAATTACTGTGAGCAGAGAGAGAAAGAGAGAGAGACAGACAGACAGAGAGAGAATGAGAATTAATAATTTGCCATAGGGTATTAAGGAAGGGAAATAACTTTTAAGCAAGCAGGACACTCCAGGCAAAGGGTACACTTGGGGCAATGTCAAAGGTTCCAAGGTGTGCAATTGCATGGTATTTGGACAATGGCAGGTAGGTCTGGGTGTTGGACAGTCATGTGAATGGAAATGCAAGCAGTGTCCAAACTGTAAAGGGACTTAGTGTTTGAAATTTAATCTGTAGGCCTCTAGTTTTCAATGATACTAATGCCTGGGTCTTACCTACAAAAATTTTGGTTTAATTTATGTGGATTGAGAACTCTGAACTGGCATTTTAAAAGTTCTTCTGGTGACCTAATATGCACCAAAGATAAAAAAAGAAAAAAAAAAACATTGTGAAAGCAATAGGGGATGTAAATCAGTGACTTAACTTAAACAGAACTGTGTGAATGAGTTTATCAACTTCCTTCTACCTGACAGTAAAGGGTAGCAGGAGAGCTCTGGACCCTAGAGTTAGGTGATGAATGAATGGGACCAAATGTCTATTGAAGGTAGCAGTATAACACTGCAGCTATGAGCCCAAGAACTGGCTTCACTACTTCTAGATATTTCGCAGTATATAAGTAATAATATTTTAAAAGGTCAGTTTATACATCAATAAAGTAGGATTAGAAGTAATACTCTCCTCACAAGATTGATGGGAGGATTCAATGAGATTAAATATGTAAAAGTACTTAATAAGAGACCTGGGACATAGCAAGAGCTCTATATGGGTTTACTTTTATTTTTACTTTAATATTAATAAGCAAAGATAATATCTCCATTATTCAGTTTTGTTCATTGTTGGCTTTACCAGTGGGTTTAGGAAATTCATCTGTTCCCTGACTGCAGACAAATTTGTTGTAATGAGATGCTTTCCTCTTCAGTATAACTAAACTGTTTTTCTCATTTGCCTGGATTTATAAAAACAGACACTGTAGAATCCAGGACTTGAAAGAGATTTTAGAGGTCACCTCATAAAATTTATCATTCCACTCAAAGATCCCATTTGAAATATAGAGTGTTGGTCAGAGGGTACAAAGTCTCAGCTATGCAGGGTGACTAAGTTCTGGGAATCTGATGTACAGCATGCTGACTAAACAATACTGTATTCTATACTCAAAACTTGCTAAGGGAGTAAAACTTATATGTTCTTACCACACATACACAAAAAGCTAATTATGGGAAATGATGGATATGTTAATTAGCTTGATTGTGGCAATCATTTTATAATTATACATATATCAAAACATCATGTTGTATATCTTAAATATGTATAATTTTTATTTATGAATTGTACCTTAATAAAGCTGGAAAAAAGAAAAAAAAAATTAAACCACCTTTGCTTGAATAATTTTTGTGATAGGAAGCACATCCTTAAAAAAAATCCAAACCTTTACTCTTTAGATCAGACAGTTTTATTTTTAAAATTTTAAAAAATTATCCCTTACCTATAAATACCAATTTAATTCATATTTATAGAAATTGGAATGAAAAAAGATAGATGGTCAGGGTACAGTTGAAAAATTCCTACCTCAAATCTTCTTTATGTCCCTTATAGACAAAGAACATAATTAATTTATTTTTCATTAGATTATTTAAAAACCAAAAAAAAAAAAACCCCTATCCAGGTATCCTGTGTTATAATAATAATAGCTTTCAGTCACATTCCTATGCATACAGTTATATGTAAAGAGATTTGAAGTGTATCATATTTGTTTCTTGTTAGTTTTATGATACACCTGAGCATCCACAGGGCCCCAAACCTTATACAGTAATTCCTCATTTAAAGTCATCTATAAGATCTTGGAAACTGCAACTTTATTTATTTATTTATTTTTTGTATTGCACGAAGTTGTTCTGTTAAATTGAAGGCTAATTCATGCTGCTGATCAGTTATGATTCTCCTTGAAAGAGGCAGGAAACTGCAACTTTAAATGAAACAATGTATAAGGAAACCAATTTGAGCATTAGCTAATTGACATAAACAATAGTTAAGTTCCTAGGGCATATTTCTGGTCAAAAAAAAAAATCCCAAAATTTCTAAATAAAGACCAAAACATTTCCAGTATTAAACATGGAAACAAATGTGAGCTATACATACATATAAGAAAGATTAATAAAAACAAGTAAAATTATTATTTACCCAATTAGTTCGAAATCTTCTGGCAGCTCAGGGTGCCATGCAGGAACCCACCCCGGCCAGGACGCCATCCTACTCACACGTACCTACAACTCCCTCACACTGGACCCATGTAAACATACCAATTCTCCTAACACGAACATCTTTAGTATGTGAGAGGAGACCAGAATGCTCAGAGAAAACACATGCAGATGTAGGGAGAATGTGAAAACTCCACACAGACAGTGGCCCCATTGGAATCAACTTTTTTTCTCGTCAATGTTACAATGAAACAATGTTGAATGAAACAACCTTATTTGTGAAGACCTGCTGTATAGAGAGCTACTGTTAAATGATCTATTGTGTACCAAATAAATAATTAGTTTTGAGACAATCTGATTTTCACCTTAAAATTTAGAAGGTAGGGGCCAGGCGGGGTGGCTCACGCCTGTAACACTAGCTTTCTGGGAGGCCTAGGCCAGAGGAATAGCTGCAGCTCGGGGATTCGACACCTGAGCACAGTGAGACCTGTCTCTAGAGACAAGAAATAAAAAAGAAGACAGAAAATACACAAAAACTAGAAGGTGGGAAACTGAACATGTAGTCATTTATTTGAAATGCTATGTGGAATCTTCTAATGTTTGAACAAAGTAATCACTCCAAAGCAAACAAAAACCATTTTAACTAATAAAAATAAATAAATAAATAAATAAATAAATAAATAAATAAATAGAAGCATTTATCTTCTGCAGATGTACAAAGCATTATATTCAGTTTCATAAGATTTTTTTAAAAATGACTCAATTAGATAATTACATGTTGTAGCTGATTATATACACTTGCACTAATTATGTAATAAAGCATAATTACACTAATTATATAAACAGATTAACTAAAAATCAATTTTCTAGAACATTCTAGATGGATGTTCTCAGATAACAAAGGTAAGAGACTATATTTGTAAGACTACCAAATCAGAATAGTCTCTAATATCCTCTGACCATTAACATTATAGGGGTTTAGTTTGTAACTTTTTATAGGATTTCCAGACCTACTCATCCTATTCTGACTTTTAAAATTCCAAACCTTTTATTAACAGCCAAGAAGGTGCTCTGTATTCAGTTATGTGTTCAAAGTAAAATAAGCAAAGAGTATACATTAAGTCTTGCTGTGGAGAACAGATCTAAGTCAGGAAAAGAACTCCAGATGTACTCAGATTTATAAAATAGCTATGTTTCTGAAAAGTTACACAGAAATCTGTTTTCTGTAAGGACAAAATGGCTTTGGAAAAACATTGTTGATTGATTTTCAATTGGCCATGCTGCCCATTCTCTCACCATTCCGTGAGAGGAGTATACAGAGGGGAAGACAATGAGACAGGCTTTTCAGCTTAAAATTTCTCTGTAAAGAAGTAGATAAATGAGCTAAAAAGTTCTTGATGTTTAAGAAAATCTGTGGAAAAGTCTTTTGTAAAGTGATTAATCCTTCCATAATGCCAGGTTTTGTTTTTTGTTTTGTTTCTTGTTTTTATTTTTATTTTTTTAGTGTGAGGACACATGTAAAAGGTTAAATGCAGAGGTTCATGTTCCTGTAACATAAATATCAATGATAAGTGGTAAAGTCCTTCCCAAATTAGACCCCCTTTCCAGCATGACCACTGGAGCCTTAAGAAGAAAAATATTTTCAAGCTTTACATTTATCCATCATTCAATGAAGATTGCCAGACCTGTCATAGGTCTTTTGTTAAGAATAAAACTTTTTTCTGTATTTGGTATTATCTCTCTAGGATAGATTCCCTGAAGTAGAAAAACAGTCAAAGAGTATGCACATTTTAAGGCTCTTGATCCATATTGCCAAATTGTCCTCCAAAGGGACTGTATTAATTTCCACTGCCATTAGCAATAATGACAGAGACCATCAGAGTGACACTCCCCCAACTCTCAACACTTTTTCAAGTACATCTCCATTTCCTCTTTCCCTCCAGTCTCTCAAGAACCAAGTAAATATTCTTCTGTTCAGAACTTACCCTACTTTTACCTGTGTCTATGTGCTCTTCCCTTTCAATCTATATTAAACATCTTCAAAAAAATTACCAAAAGAGCAGTTAGATACTTTGGACTTACAATAATTATCCATTAACTCACCTTGCTCCTTGGGGTTGACCATGCCTGAAGGGCCCAGTTATGGGTATGTGGCCCACTAAGGGAAGCAAAGAAGAAATAAGTCTTGCCGGCTAAATTAATAGACTCTGATTACTCCTGAAACTGATCTTGTGGGGATGGCTGTTTGGTTTAGACTCCTGCTCTGGCATCTAATTTCAGGCTTATAACACGGACCCTGGCTTGGCTGATTTTTATACAGTAACATTCAACCAGAGGCCATTTACCAGATTGATAATTGGTTATATCCCAATTGTCATTTGGCATTTTCCATCCTGTCCTCATGCCCAGAGTCAGAGTCCTTTGTACTGTTTCATGTTACCCTACGAAGAAGTATGATATAGTGGGTAGATAGACTGAGTTCTAAAATTGGCTCTGTATCAATTGACTGTATGGCTTTGGGTGAATTATTACTTCACAGTTTAAGATTTTATTTCTTTTTCTGAAAGAAGATGTAATACTATTTGTTTTGTTTTTTGTGAGGATAAAGTGACAGATAATATGATTGTGAAAATAGCAATACACAGTAATGATAATATTAAGAGCTGTAATTTATCATGCACTTAGTATGGCATGCTTTACTTACATTACTACATATAAATTTCATTTCATATAAGAAGCTCAAAGAAGTTAAGTAACTTCCCCCAGAGTACAAAGCTAGAAAGTGCTAAAGACACAATTTTAACTTCAGGGTCCATGTTAACAACTATACAAAAAATAATAACTAAGATATGAAGTAGAATGTGACATGATTAAGTTCAGAGAGTAAATATGGGATAAGTGGGAAAATCTGGAAAGAATCTCCATATGTCAGCTAATGTGATATTTCTTAAAATGGATCCTCGAACTTTCAAGAACTAGGAGAGGTGGAGGGAAGCTGGAGCAATAGAACATTTAAAAAGCCAAATGGCCTTATGGTGATGAGGAGGCTTTGGTATACCCTGGTATTGAATGCAGGGAGCCAGGCAAGCTAGAAATAACTGCTGTGGTAACCTCACAGGGTAGTAGTAAGAATCAATTTGGAAGGAAGATCCTAATAACAATGGCTCCTGGTTAATTAATCCTTACTATGAAGAAGGCACTATGCTGGATCCTTGGCATACAGCAGTTCTCAAGCTTAATATACATGTGAATCATCTATGCACATATGGGAATCTTGCTTAAACTGAAGATTCAGATTCAGCAAGTCTGGATTGGGGCCTGAGATTCTGGTCATCTAACATGCTATCAGGTGATGTCAATGCTGCTGGTCTGTGGACTACATTTTGAGTAGCAAGAATATATATGGCCTAATTTAATAATAAAAATAATCACATTGTACAGAGGAGGAAATTGCTCTAGGAAAAGGTTAATTTGCCCCCATTGTCATACAGTGGCACAATGAAGCTTCAAGCCACATCTCATACTCATAAACAGAATACAACTGTTTCTCAATTATACTTTGAACAGAAGAATACCCTTACACTTGTATGACAGTTATCTATACCTCTTTGAAGGGTCAGTTTCATTATCACTGAACTCACCAAGTGATCTCCTGATAGTAGTGGTTACCATGAAAGTCTGAGAAGGATTTGGTTGGTCTTTCTGTTGGCCTGTCTTGAATATAAATAGGTGGGAAACTCCTTCTGTAATTAATTAACAATCCAGTCTGTGAGGCCTGGAAAGTGGTAGAGGTGGATTTTCCTCTAGACTCTAGTATTGGCCTTTGGGAGAACCCCTACTTGGAATTGTGGCTTTAGGCAAAGTCTAGGTGGGCCAATCCTTTGTCAGAGGGAGTCAAACCCATTAGGTTCATCAGGGACCAGAAAGGCCAGCAAATAAATGCTGCCTATATAGAAACCTGGCATGGTTTATTTATCCACCTTAAAGTAACCTTAGATTTTCCTTCAACCTAAGGAAATTATAGCATCCCTCAGATTTTGAAAAAAAATGCCAAAACAGAGATTTGAAAGGAGAGAAAATTGTCTACAGTGGCCAAATGTTTTACAAGAGGAGCAGAGAAAAAAGTGCTAGAGCTATAAGAGAACTTGAAGGTCAACTATTCCAATCCTTTCTTTTGGTCCCAAGGAAAAGGAGGCCAAGAGTCTGCCTAAGGTCTTGCTCATATAGCTAGTTAAGGTAGAGCCCATGTTATAAGTCAAAAGTTTCGTGACACCAAATCCAGTGCTCTTTTTGTAGAGCTCTATACATAACTGAGATAGTATCTCTGCTAACTTTAAATAATCTGGCTGTATAATCTCTTGGATATGTTGACATATTTTGTCTGTTTTTGAATTGTATGAAAATGCCTTACTTTATTCATGAGATATATTTTTGTTTGTGTTTTTAGTAATTTTATATTGTGCCATTTGTTTGTATTTCCTAGTCCCAGAAAGAATTTAAGATAATTTGGAAAAATATATTAAAAAAAAATAAAAATGACAAACATGATGAGTTGTGGTAGAGCTGAAACCAGTATCTAGATGCATTCACTTTCTCACTACTCAAAAAATGTGGTCCAAGGAAAATCAGCCTTATCCTCACATGGAGCTTTTTAGAAATGCAGAATCTCAGTCTCCACCCCAGAACTCCTATGTAAGAATCTATATTTTGACAAGTTCTCTCCGGTGATTTGCATGCATATTAAAGTTTGAGAAGCACTGCTTTATAGTATGCCATAGTTTATTGCTTAACATGTCTCTAAATTTCCCTGGGGCACATATGTGCCACCACTTCCATGTTTCTTATTATGTACATTGCTCTGAGATGTAACAGCAGCATATAGGTAGAGGACCATTTTGTGCCAAATACAGCTTAACCACTTTTGCAGTCCTGAAGTAAGAAGAATAAAACTGCTGCCACAACTATAGCTAAGTGCAAATAAGGTTTATTAATCCATTTTTTTGTTTCATTATTAAGCCAAATAAGATGCATTTTTTAAACTATGAGATTGAAAGACAATTCAGTTGTCTTCATAAATACCTAACTACAAAGGCAATTTTCCCTCTTGTATATACGAAACTGAAATGATATACCAGTTTATTTCTTTAAGTGGTATGTGTCAAACGAGTGATCCCTTAAAATGTATCAAGATCTCTAATATCTGTCCTCAGTTTTTCAATAAGCAATTATTTGTAAGTGAGTTTGCTTCTCCCTTTGTTAGCTCTTTTATCAGAAGATAAGCATGTGAAAGAAACCCAAGGATTTGGTGAAATATTTGTTAGGGGAGGTTGAAACCTTTTCCAAATAATGACTTCTGTTTTTTTCATTTATGCTCCATGCTTGTAGGAGTAACAAGAGTTTAATATCACAAATATAGTGTTGGATTAATTAACTTGAACCACTATGCAATGGAGGCTAAAGTTCTGGGTTCTATTCTTATTAGGCCAATTAAACTTTTCCCTTTCCCTGACAACCATGTCCTATGTATCATCAAGAGACTGGGCATGGAAGTGTGAATGAATAGGTGTAGATTCATCACCATTACTATATTAACAAGTTCTGTTGGTGTTGCATTAGTATTACAGTTTCAGTACACAGCAGGTAATATATAGTAAGGGTGTGTGTGTGTGTGTGTGTGTGTGTTTGTGTGTGTGTGTGTGTGTGAGAGAGAGAGAGAGAGAGGGAGAAAGAGAGAGAGAGAGAGGGAGGGAGGGAGGAAGAAGAAGAGAGGAACACTATAGGAATCAGAGGGATAGATAGAGACACTTGGGTTGCAAGAAAAATCAA